>WSYH01002720.1:69777-80434 GCA_036426205.1 Ascaphus truei | reverse complement strand
TTAACCCTGTCACTGCCATTAGTACACTTTGCCCCTAGGAAGGACAGGCCCATGAGAGCTAGCAGTCTAGATGATCTAAAATTATTTTTACAAAAACATTTTTATAAGCCACAATTAGTATCATATATTGGATTTGATAAAAATATTTACGCAACTCACCCACATCACATCTTATCTGCAATTAAGAGCTGTTCCACAATATATCCCACCGCTTTTAGCATTTAAACCCAAACACCTAATAACAAATCTCACAACAGCTAATCCAGGTAAATATATATTATAATATATTATATTATACACGCTGCTGTCACCAGCGGCTGTTTGAGGGGACATAGGTTAAAAAAAAAATAATAATCGGTTGTTACAAAGACGAGACAAGCATTTCTAAAAATATTCACAATGGCGGCCATGTGTAACAGGCCCTTTAAATATAATGGGCGCAAAGATTGTTCCCGAATAAAAGATTAGACAGTGATTAGGATGAAAAAGAAAAGGCAATTACTGGAAGAAAAATACTTTTTAACCCACAGTGGACAGGAACTCGCCCCCCCCCCCCCCCCCCCCCCCCCAGCATTTAAAAAAATGTTTAATTTTTATATACCAAAAATACGAAGCTGAAATGCATTTGATGCGACACATACGTTTTATTTCAGTAAACGCGCTTCTCCTTGTTACGCCAGGCTGCAATATGTACACAAGGAACAGAGTTAAATGGGATTTTCCCCCCCCCACCTGTTTTTATACTGAAACGTGAGGTTAATTTACATGTTTTGAGAGTCAAATGTTAAGGAAACAGCTGACGGTGAAAAAATATATATATACTGTATACCACCAGCGCAGAAAGTGAAGGCGCAAGCGACTCATTTTAACAAGCTTTTATCTCATCAGCCCGGCGAAGGGTCTGTCCCATGCACCTGCGGCCGGGAAATGTCCCAGCAATATGCAGGGGGGGGGGGGGGGGGGGGGGGGGGGGGGGGGGGGGGGGGGGGGGGGGGGGGGGGGGGGGGGGGGGGGGGGGGGGGGGCACGGGGGGTGCAGTGGGAGGGGTGGATAGGCGCTGGTTTGGAAATAGTCGCAGGTAATAGAAAGCGCGTCCCTTCTGAGCGGCCCACGGACGCAACACAAGAGGAATAAACAGGTGCGTTATATCCGTATAGTTACTCAAGGCTGGGAACCAGTTCTAAGTATCATCTTTAAATGCTCAGTAAAAAATAATATTTATATATATGTGACCCCTCTACTGTCAGCTCTCAGACTTACTACTGTCCCTGAGTCCCTGTCACTTACTGGGCCACACGTGGCCTGCGATCAGATCCCCAGCCTGTGTCTCCCCACTGCTGGATGAAGCCTCCCCAGTGATCCCCCTGTATCTAATCACTATAAGAACGTACACAATAAGGACCCAGCATGTTGAAAATTTTGGGGTATTGAGCAAGTGAAGGCAGATTGGAGGGGGGGGGGGGGGGGGGATTTTATTCAAAAAATATCCAAAAGAGAATCCTTTTGGATTTTCACCCTTCAAACTCTAGCACCTAAGGGGTTAAATCTGGAGATGGAATTAACTGCTTTTATTTGAAGCAAATTCTTTTAAATAATACCACATAAATAAACAATTTTCAAAGGAAGGTGTTCTCCTCCCCTGCTCATAATAGATGAATACAGCCAAATATGTGGATTTCAATAAAGTATATAATGTATTATTTTAAAATAAACTTTATTTTAGTTAGGATATAGTGAGAGATGTTTGTCAAGACATAGAAGGATATTAGAAATGAGTTTGGATGTGGATTTTAAATTAATTACGCAATTAGAAGTTTGAAGGATATCCCATATGGATTATTGTCACTGAAGAAGCTGTGGGCGAAACACTTCTGACAAACTTTGGGCATCACAGGCCACCGTATTGAGAAGTTGGAGTTTCATCTGGCTTGGAGGCAGCACTGCGACGGATGCGCATGCGCAAGAAGTGTAAGCGGGAGCTGCGGCAAGGAGGACAGCAATAGGGAGAAACCTGGTCTGTACACAAGTACCAGAAGACCCCCCCGTTGCTGACATATCTTTGCAGGGAACCATCTTGATTGCTGGAGCAGAACCCACACCGACAGCCAGGGACTCTGGAGGACAGCTTGTGGAGTCTGGATGCACTCCTTCTCATTGCCATAAATTGTTGGCTGTTTGAAAAATCACAATCTCTTTTTTTTACTTATTTGTTAATAAAACGGTGTTACAGTATATTTCCCCTTTTTTCCCCCAATTTGAGGTACCATCAAGAAGTCTCCCTTATCCTACTGGAGAATTACTGATTAATATGAGTGTATTTCCTATTAAGATTAACCGTACATGATTCACTGTCTTTTAACCACCCCTGATTGTGGTTCCTTCTTTTTTCCTACAATTGCATGTGTCCTGGAGTCACAAGTGGAATCACGCGCCAGATGATCCCTTTCCTTTTATGTGTGAGTGAAATCCCTCAGCATTGTCTTTAATCTGAGGTTCTTTCAGTCACTGGATATGGTCATCTGGTGGGGTGTACTCGGTGAAATATACCCGTAAACAGGAAAGGACATAAATGGTCCGCAATCAGCAATATGATGTGGTTTAGCAACAGGGATAATGAGACAAATATATATATATATTTAATAGTGTACTCACACGGGCTTGTGTGAGTAAGAATCCCTCAGTGTTGTCTTTAGTGCAAATCCTGATACTCCTTGCTGTCATAAGATGGCTCTAATCAGCTGCAACATGCTCATAATGAGACAGTAGGCAGGGAGAAAGTACAAAAGCCCAACGTGAGTAAACTGAGGCTGGTAGAGTGATGGGGTAGGGGGGGAAGGGGGAAGGAGCAAAGTGGTGGTGACAATAATAAAGTGAGATAATCAACACTCACACGGGCATGTGTGGGTGAAAAAAACACAGGCAAATCTTGTCTCAGGCTTTTCCTCCGTGTGGTGTATGTCTGTGTCTTCAGTCCAATAACTGGCGGTGCCTCGCAGCAAAAACCCAAGGGAGGAGGATAGCCAAGGCAGTGCAAATTGATTAAAATGTGTGATTTATTAACAAGAAATAATAAAAGCCGTTACTTACATAAAAATAATAAAGATTGGCTCAGTGGCTGAGTAAACTATCCAGGTCGCAGTGAGTCCCTCTCTCCGCGTCCAGATAGCAGGGCTGGGTCCCAGTTGATTGCACAAACTATGGAAGCTGCAGAGGATCAAAAAGGCTCCACGCTGTACCCGGAACAACGCGTTTCAGAAGTGTTCTTCCTTCGTCAGGTTCAGGTGATAGCGTGGAGTGGAGCTTATAAGCAGTCTTGGTGCAGCTGATAGGGATTCCATGTGGATTATTGTCACTGAAGAAGATATTGGCGAAACGCGTCTGACAAACTTTGGGCATCACAGGCCACCGTATTGAGAAGTTGGAGTTTCATCTGGCTTGGAGGCAGCACTGCGACGGATGCGCATGCGCGAGAAGTGTAAGCGGGAGTTGCGGCAAGGAGGACAGCAATAGGGAGAAACCTGGTTTGTACACAAGTACCAGAAGACCCCCCCGTTGCTGACATATCTTTGCAGGAAACCATCTTGATTGCTGGAGCAGAACCCACACCAACAGCCAGGGACTCTGGAGGACGGCTTGTGGAGTCTGTATGCACTCCTTCTCATTGCCATAAATTGTTGGCTGTTTGAAAAATCACAATCTCTTTTTTTTACTTATTTGTTAATAAAACGGTGTTACACTATATTTCCCCTTTTTTTTCCCAATTTGAGGTACCATCAAGAAGTCTCCATTATCCTACTGGAGAATTAGTGATTAATATGAGTGTATTTCCTATTAAGATTAACCTTACATGATTCACTGCCTTTTAACCACCCCTGATTGTGGTTCCTTCTTTTTTCCTATAATTGCATGTGTCCTGGAGTCACAAGTGGAATCACGCGCCGGAGGATCCCTTTCCTTTTATGTGTGAGTGAAATCCCTCAGCATTGTCTTTAATCTGCGTTTTTTTCAGTCACTGGATATGGTCATCTGCTCGGGTGTACTCGGTGAAATATACCCGTAAACAGAAAAGGACATAAATGGTCCGCAATCAGCAATATGATGTGGTTTAGCAACAGGGATAATGAGATAAATATATATATTTAATAGTGTACTCACACGGGCTTGTGTGAGTAAGAATCCCTCAGTGTTGTCTTTAGTGCAAATCCTGATACTCCTTGCTGTCATAAGATGGCTCTAAGCAGCTGCAGCATGCTCATAATGAGCCAGTAGGCAGGGAGAAAGTACAAAAGCCCAACGTGAGTAAACTGAGGATGGTAGAGTGATGGGGGACGGGGGGAAGGGGGAAGGAGCAAAGTGGTGGTGACAATAATAAAGTGAGATAATCAACACTCACACGGGCATGTCTGGGTGAAATCCACACAGGCAAATCTTGTCTCAGGCTTTTCCTCTGTGTGGTGTATGTCTGTGTCTTCAGTCCAATGACTGGTGGTGCCTCGCAGCAAAAACCCAAGGGAGGAGGATAGCCAAGGCAGTGTAAATTGATTAAAATGTTTGATTTATTAACAAGAAATAATAAAAGCCGTTACTTACATAAAAATAATAAAGATGGGCTCCGTGGCTGAGTAAACTATCCAGGTCGCAGTGAGTCCCTCTCTCCGCGTCCGGATAGCAGGGCTGGGTCCCAGTTGATTGCACAAACTACGGAAGCTGCAGAGGATCAAAAAGGCTCCACGCTGTACCCGGAACAACGCGTTTCAGAAGTGTTCTTCCTTCGTCAGGTTCAGGTGATCGCATGGAGTGGAGTGGAGCTTATAAGCAGTCTTGGTGCAGCTGATAGGGATTATCAGGCGATGTGGGCTGGATATCTGCATGATGAGCATGTGCAGGCTAAACGTAATTCTAACAGGCAAATGCTTGAAAAAGGTGGAGATGGCATTTCCAATAGACCCTGGCAGTATGTAACATAGTGTTGCTAGTACCGCAGAATTTAAACAGCACATTACATGGAACTTGGCAGTACAATCAATAGTACAAGCCTCTCAGGCAAGAAAAGTATAGAACACTTCCGAAACGCGTTATTCCGGGTACAGCATGGAGCCTTTTTGATCCTCTGCAGCTTCTCCTTGGCCGCTTCCAGACTTGCACATACTGTTGCTCTTGCAGCTGGCTCTGCCTTAGGTGCACTGCTTGTGTGTGCTGCTCCACGGAGACAGGTTGCACTCTCTCTGCATTCTGCAGTAATTCCTGCACTTCTAACTTTTCCTGAATCAATTGCTTCTCCACTTTTCCTGCTTGGTGAAGCTTATCACTTTTACTGACCTGGTCAGTCAAGTCTGAAATTTTCTATCTCAGGCTTGTATCTACTCTTTTTACCATCTCGAAACAATCAGGTTCTCTTCCTCTGCATCCTTCAATTCACAGACCTCTGTGCTGAGAGCGTAGACCTCATGGCATGAGAGTTCCAGCTCTGTTTTGAGCGCGCGAGCCTCTTGCTGAGAAACATCTAACTCTGTGATGAAGTTTTGCACATCTTTCTGGGGCATCTCACAGTAAAGTTTCCAGTCAGTACTTGTTTTCTCTGATTCGCTCGGCTCTCTGTATATGGCGGTTGCAGTAGCCTTAGTCATCCCTAGGAGTGTCGTCATTCCTGTGACTATTGCGCTAAATGCTCTGGGCCGTAGCTCCTCTCTGGTCTTTTCTGACCCACGCCTTCCTGAACACACGGGGTTAAAAATTTCTGGAGCTTCTGCTGAAAATAGAAACTGTCCTTTTCGTGGGGCCCCGCAGCAGGAGTCATCATTATCATCGTAATCGTCATCATCCAGCCTGAAGAGATAGTCTTTGGTATGATTCAAATTTCCACACCATAAACATCTCGGATGCAGTTCCTTTTGCGGGACCACGCCGGGATAGCCATTCCTGAAAGGACATTGTTTTGTGTGGCCATCGAATGGAGAGAAGGGGAGTAAAAAACTGCCATACATCAAGTTCGGATATTTATCTTAACGGGATGAACGGCAGAAATACCGCAAATATTTTATCACCTACTTCAGGCTGGCGTTAGCCCTGTCTTTCCTATGTATATAATGGCCAATATACTGCCCATTATATACATAGGCAAGATGAGCTAAACCAACACCCACTCCCCCCAATACATATAAACGACACCCCCACTCCCCCCAATACATATAAAAAGACTCCCCCGATACATATAAATAAAAGTAAACATACCTTGGGGATGGTCGGGACTGGCGGTGGCTGCAGGGACGGGCGGAGAGTCGGGACCCGGCCATGACCGGCCATCAGATGCAGGCCTTCTCACTGTGTCCCACACCGAGCTTCCAGTCAGCGTGCACTGGAAGCTTTGGCGTGCTGACATCAGAGGGGCAGAGCGCACTGACGTCAGAGGCTGGGACAGGAAGGACTGCATCTGATGCAGAGCCGGGGCCTGGCCGCGACTGGTAGCCATTATCGTTTGTCCGCCTTGTCACGGGAGACCAAGCTTTTTAACACCTTCATATCTTGATCCTTTTATTGAACAAAGCATGAGATAAAATAGATTGTAATTTATTTACAGAAGAAACACACACAGCTTGATTTACAACACGAATAAACACTTACTGGAACAGGGCAAAACGAAATAAAATGTCCACAGAACGAAATCCGCAGAAATAGTCTCTAGACATCAATTCCCAGAGTGGGGTTGATGTGCAAATAGAGCCACGAGACAGTCTTTGGCTTGGGGCGCAGCTTGCGACCCCTCTTTCTCCGCCGAAATGAATATTTTCATTCTGTCCTTACAAATCCGGTGGTCTTAACACTGACAAGACTGTAACAATGGTATTTGGGACCAACACTAAATTTTTAAAGCTTCCAGCGACTGAGCTCCATATTAGAACCAACACTAACACCACCCTAACCCCTGTCACTAGTTTTAAATACCTAGGCTTATGGTTTGACTCCCATTTAACATTCGGAATGCACATTGATACCCTGACAACCAAGACCTATGCCAAACTAGGGGTACTTTACAGGAACAAATCCTCCCTAAGTCTCCTGGTCAGAAAGCGTATCGCACAGCAGATGCTAATGCCAATTATTGACTATGGAGACATAGTATATGGCACGGCACCTCAAACCCACCTTAGCAAACTTGACACCCTCTACAATTCAATTTGTCGTTTTGTTCTCCAATGCAACTACAACACACATCACTGCGAAATGCTCAAAGAACTAGATTGGTCATCACTAGAGTAGGCGCAAAGTTCAACTTTCCTGTCTTACCTTTAAATTATTTATGGGCAAGCTACCCAGCTATCTGAACAAGCTCCTCACCCCTACCACATGCAGCACTTATCACCTGAGATCAGACTCCAAAAGATTGTTCATGGTCCCAAGGCTCAACAAAGTATCCGGCCATTCCTCATTCTCTTACCGTGCACCCCAAAACTGGAACAACCTACCAGAGACTCTCACATCCACCACCACTTTAAGTTCTTTCAAATCTAAGGCTGTCTCACATTTTAATCTGGTCTGTAACTGTTTCATTCGCCCATAACATATATTTTCTTTAACTGTGCATGCAATGTCTTGTATATAATGTATACCCTGTTCATTTATGTAACTGTATTTGTAACCATGTATTATTTGTCTTAACTCTGCCCAGGACATACTTGAAAACGAGAGGTAACTCTCAATGTATTACTTCCTGGTAAAATATTTTATAAATAAATAAATATAAATAAAAGTAAACATACCTTGGGGATGGTCGGGACTGGCGGTGGCTGCAGGGACGGGCAGAGAGTCAGGAGCCGGCCGCGACCGGCCATCAGATGCAGGCCTCCTCACTGTGTCCCACACCGAGCTTCCAGTCAGCGCGCACTGGAAGCTTTGGCGTGCTGACGTCAGAGGGGCACAGCGCACTGACGTCAGAGGCTGGGACAGGAAGGACTGCATCTGATGCAGAGCCGGGGCCTGGCCGCGACTGGTAGCCATTATCCTTTGTCCCCCTTGTCATGGGAGACCACGCTTTTTAACACCTTAATATCTTGATCCTTTTATTGAACAAAGCATGAGATAAAATACATTGTAATTTATTTACAGAAGAAACACACACAGCTTGATTTACAACACGAATAAACACTTACTGGAACAGGGCAAAACTAAATAAAATGTCCACGGAACGAAATCCGCAGAAATAGTCTCTAGACATCAATTCCCAGAGTGGGGTTGATGCGCAAATAGAGCCACGAGACAGTCTTTGGCTTGGGGCGCAGCTTGCGACCCCTCTTTCTCCGCCGAAATGAATATTTTCATTCTGTCCATACAAATCCGGTGGTCTTTCTTCCTCATGTCCTCAGGAATCGGGGGGGATTCCTGAGTACATGTTTTGGGGGAACCCGCAACCCGGGCCCCCTTTTACCCAAACACACCCTGACAACATTTTACCGTAAAATCACCCCTGAAACTCACGCCCTGCACATCCACCGTGGTGGAACTCCTGGACAGTAAAACCACATACATCTTTATTATACAAACAGTTATATACCATAATTGGGTTGAAGAGCTGACACGCACAATTCCCCAATTATGTGCCTGGGGGGGCTCTGTGTCAGGGAGCATGGGGGGCTCTGTGGAGAGAGGGGGGATTCTCGTGTGAGGGGAGCAGGGGGGGCTGTGTGTTGAGGGAGAAGGGGGGGGCTCTTTGTGGGGAGCAGGGGGGGGCTCGGTGGAGGAGCAGGGGGGGCTCTGTGTGAGGGAGCAGGGGGGGCTGGTGTGTGAGGGAGCAGGGGCGGGGCGCTCTGTGTGAGGGAGCAGGGGCGGGGCGCTCTGTGTGAGGGAGCAGGGGCGGGGGGCTCTGTGTGAGGGAGCAGGGGGGGCTCCTTGTGAGGGAAGAAGGGTGGGGATCTGTGTGAGGGAGCAGGGGAGGGCGCTCTGTGTGACGGGGAAGCAGGGGGGGGGGGGCTCGGGTGAGGGGAGCAGGGGGGGCGCCTTGTGAGGAGCAGGGTGGGCTCTTCGTGCGGGAGCAGGGGCGGGGCGCTCTGTGTGAGGGAGCAGGGGCGGGGGGCTTGTGTGAGGGTGCTTCAGGGGGGGGGTCTGTGTGAGGGGGAGCAGGGGGGTGTGTGTGAGGGAGCAGAGGGGGCTCTGTGTGAGGGAGCAGGGGGGGCTGTGTGTCAGGGAGCAGGGTGGGGGCTCTGTGTGAGGGAGCAGGGGGGGCTGTGTGTGAGGGAGCAGGGGGGGGCTGTGTGTGAGGGAGCAGGGGGGGCGCTATGTGAGGGAAAGAAGGGGGTGGGGCACTCTGTGTGACGGGAGCAGGGGGGGGCTCTGTTGAGGGAGCCCACCCGCCAGGGGGGGGGGCTCTGTGTGATGGGAGCAGGGTGGGGCTCTGTAAGGAAGCAGGGGGGGGGGGCTCTGTAAGGAAGCAGGGGGGGCTCTGTGTGAGGGAGCAGAGCGGGGGGGGCTCGTGTGAGAGCAGGGGGAGGGCTCTGTGTGAGGGAGCAGGGGGGGGCTCTGTGGAGGGAGCAGGGCGGGCTCGTTTGTGAGGGAGCAGGGGGACTCTGTGTGAGGCGAATGCAGGGGGACTCTGTGGAGGGAGCAGGGGTTGGGCCTATGTGAGGGGGGGTGGGGGGGTCTGTGTGAGGGAGTGGGGGGGATCGGTGCTGAGGAGAGGGGGGGGGGTCTGTGTGAGGAAGCGGGGGGGCTCTGGTGAGGGAGCAGGGAGGGGAATCTGTGTGAGAAAGCAGGGGGGGATTGTGAAGGAGGAGAGAGCCAGGGGGGGCCTGTGTGCGGAGCAGGGGGGCGGCCCGCGGCTAGTTTGTGTGAGGGAGGGGAGCAGGGGGGGCTCTGTGTGAGGGAGAGGGGGGGATATGGTGAGGGAGCAGGGGGGCTCTGTGGGAGGGTAGCAGGGGGGGCTCTGTGGATGAGAGCAGGGGGGGGGGCGCTTGTGGGGAGCAGGGGGGGCTGTGTTGAGGAGCAGGGGGGGGCTATGTGTGAGGGAGGCAGGGGGGCTCTGATTCGCCCTGAGGGAGCAGGGGGGCTCTGTTGTGAGGGAGCAGGGGGGGAATGGTGAGGGAGCAGGGGGGGCTCTGTGTGAGGGAGGCCCCCCAAGGGGGCGGGCTCTGTGTGAGGCTGTGAGGTTGAGCAGGGGGGGTCTTGTGTGAGGGAGCAGGGGGGGCTCTGTGTGAGGGAGCAGGGGGGGTCTGTGTGAGGGAGAGGGGGGGGCTCTGTGTGAGGGAGCGGGGGGGGGATCTGTGAGGGAGCGGGGGGCTCTGTGTGAAGGGAGCAGGGGGTTGGGGCTTGGTGAGGGAGCAGGGGGGGCTCTGTGGGAGAGGAGGCCAGGGGGGGCTCTGGTGGGGAGAGCAGGGGGGGCCTCTGTGTGAGGGAGCAGGGGGGCTTGGTGAGGGAGCAGGGGGGGCTCTGTTGTGAGGAGCAGGGGGGGTCTGTGTGTGAGGGAGAGGGGGGGCTCTGTGTGAGGGAGCAGGGGGGGCTCTGTGTGAGGGAGCAGGGGGGGGCTCTGTGTGAGGGGGCGGGGGGGCTCTGTGTGAGGGGAGCGGGGGGGCTCTGTGTGAGGGAGGGGGGATCTGTGTGAGGGAGAGGGGGGCTCTGTGTGAGGGGGCAGGGGGCTCTGTGTGAGGGAGCGGGGGGGGGGGGGGGATCC
>WSYH01002720.1:33780-69767 GCA_036426205.1 Ascaphus truei | reverse complement strand
AGGCCCACATAAGACACAAAGAGAAACAAGACACAACAACACAGAGACAGAGAGAGAGGGCACACAGAGGGTGTGAGTGAGACACAGAACCAAGAGAGAGGGAACAGCTACCTCGTCACCTCCTATGCAGTTACACAAGTGATTCGGGAGGGGGGGGCTTCTGGGCAATGTGAAGAACCTGGCAGGCATCTCGATCTCTGCACATCATGGAAGGGGAGAGGGGGCGGGTGATTGCAAGCCATGATCTTCTGCAGATGGAAGATCCCCGGGGGAGCATGCCAGCATCGCCCCCTAGCTATTTGAATTTTTTTTTTTTTGTTTTTTTAGTACATTGATTCTAGACGCATCCCTATTCCAGACATGTGAAAATTGGGAAACACAGGTGGGTCTTTGATCGAGGAAATACGGTACTTGTTTGTCTATGGAAGTGTTATTTTTTTTGTGTGGTCCACGGGTTCTTTTAACTTGACAATTCGCTACATTAACCTACTAAATATATATGCATTATTGTTGGTTCAAGTTCATTCTTCTACTCTTCATACTTGTTACAAACTTCTTTTGGGTTTGAAAGTAAGTAATCAGCCTTCTTCTTCTTGTAAGCTATTCCTAAGCGCTCATGTTCCTCTCACCCCACACAAGTCTTGTCCCGTCTTAGGACCGCAGGGCCACCACTTTCACAAGCCTATTTAACCAGATGCAGTTGTGTTGACATTATGGATAACTTTGGTTTGCTGTCACCTACACTACTTACGTACGTATACTAGGAAAGCTAATGGCAAATAATATTCTCCAGACATACTCGACAATTACAATCACGTATTGTCTTTTCCAAATCCTTTGCAACCTCCCAAACTACGAAGTTACAGAAAATATTATTTATTTAATCCCCCATACGCTGTCCAAATTATTTCCCCTATTATCCTCAGAGAACAGTTACCAGCCCAGATGGTTTCTCTTACTGTGTTTCTATGTGTCTTTGGTGTCTGTATCCATTCCTCGAATATCACCCTTTATGCCTCCCAGGTACTGATCTCCAGGGGGTTATTTTTCACGTATCCACTTCTGCCTCTCTCGTTACACAAACACTAGATCACTAAAGTGCAATAGCGATCAATGCGACTTTAACATCCACTCACGTAATGGCAAGAGCATGTGATCACAGCAGCTTTTGCACCTCTAACCCTCACTGACCTGTCTTCTCCTAAAGCATTGTTGAGCCACATTGGGCTCGTGTAGCCTAGGCCGGGGGCCATAGAGGCTTCAGGAGAGCGGGAGAGGCGCGAGCAACGCTGGGCTCGCCTGCTAAGTCAGCAGCCGATTCACGACTTGCAAGGGCGAAGCAGCGTTTGGCGCGAAGGAGCCGGGGGCGAGGTGGGTTTGGAGGCGGGCGGCAGTGACGTCGCTGGCCAATCGCCTGCGACACACTGAGGTCAAACGTCACGGCGCCGTGACGTTGACGCTGCTTCAGCTATTGGATGTTTTCAGCCGAACAGCGCGCTGAAAAAACAGCTGTGCTGTCGGCTGAGAATTCCAACTCAGCACGCCTGCGGACGAGCATCGCGGTGAGCCCCCATCTCAAGGCATCCTCATTGAGGATGCAACGGCTCTCAGCGCTGAGCGTCCGCACGGCTCAGCCGGCCAATGTCGTTTCTATGGACTCGGCCTTAGGCCTCACGACCCAGTGGTCATGCTACGTGGCGTCTGACGCCTGCACGGGTCAAATCTGCGATCTTGTGGTTATGTGGAGGCAGATGGGTATGCGCGGGGGAGGGGGGGCTGGGTGGCCATTGAACCTGCCTCTTCAGGCGATTTGCGTCGCTTCGATGACAACACAGCATCACGTGGAGTCATGAGATTTATGACGCGCAAAGCTCAGAGCCGGAAAGGGGGGGGGAGCTGACAGGGGGGGGCCAAAAACAGAAAGTTAGCGCCACCCTATCTATTTACAGGGACATTCTGTTAACTCTGATCACCTCCAAAAGCTATAGGAAGAAAGAACAAGAAAGAAAAAGAAAGTCAACATTATTAGCAACTTGCTATCTTTTTCAGCTCTTCCTTATAAAATAGAACATTATTTGAGACCCTAACTGTCCCAATTTTAGGTTTGGTAAATTGTGCGAGAGAAACGAGAAGAACAGAAACCTTGTGGCGTTCCAGTTACCACAGGAAAATCTACTACAGAACCTGTACAGATCTCCCCCAACACACAGATCTCCTGGTCTGGTATGGAGATGAATACGGGAAAGAGCTTGGTATCAAGTGGGGTACGCAGTGGAAAAGTAACGCGTCAGCACAAGGTAATCAGAATATGTGTGTTGTGTTACATCTCTATTGTTATTACTGTGTAAATTGCAAATAGTGATAAATCGCATACACCATTACGGGTCAACTAGAAACTTAATATCACTAAACGACTTGAGTCATAGGCCGGATAACATCAAGCTGCGGTAACCAAAATGCCGTATAACCGCCAATAAAAAAAAGCGCCTTATTATTAGCGTGCATTGAATCAGCGTTGCAGCGCCAAAAGAAAATCACTTTTTTCAAACCCATTAAAAGCACTCAGTAAGACACAAAAACGGGCATAATATCACATTTAAAGTAAAAACTGCCATACATCAAGTCCAATATTTATCTTAACGCGGTATGAACGGCAGAAATACCGCAAATTTTTATCACCTACTTCAGGATGGCGTTAGCCCTGTCTTTCCTATGATATAATGGCAATAGAGGACAAAATTGTAGGGGTAATGGCCCCAATTAACCAGGTGCTACAGAGCATATGTGACCCACAGTAATTGTAAAGTAAATGTTTTAACTGCGTTTTAAAACCGGATCACTTGGTGTGGTATTGCATGGCTGAGGGCTATATGCATTAAACCCTAGATGGACAAGGTATAACAGAGGTGTGCAGAGTTGTAAGTAGGGAGTGTGGACCCCCCTTTTAAGGGGTAAGTGGCCCAATTAACCGTGCTACAGAGCTATATGTGACCCACAGTAATTGTAAAGTAAATGTTTTTAACTGCGTTTTTAAACCGGAACACTTGGTGTGGTATTGGCATGCTTGAGGCTAATGCATATTAAACCCCTAGATGGCACAAGGTATAACAGAGGTGTGCAGAGTTGTAAGTAGGGAGTGTTTGGACCCCCCAATATACTGCCCATTATATACATAGGCAAGATGAGCTAAACCAACACCCACTCCCCCCAATACATATAAAAAGACCCCCACTCCTCCCAAAACATATAAAAAGACTCCCCCCTGATACATATAAATAAAAGTAAACATACCTTGGGGATGGTCGGGACTGGCGATGGCTGCAGGGACGGGCGGAGAGTCGGGACCCGGCCACGACTGGCCATCAGATGCAGGCCTCCTCGCTGTGTCCCACACCGAGCTTCAGTCCGCGGGCACCGGAAGCTTTGGCGTGCTGACGTCAGAGGGGCACAGCGCACTGACGTCAGAGGCTGGGACAGGAAGGCCTGCATCTGATGCAGAGCGGGACCTGGCCGACTGGTGCCATTATCCTTTGTCCCCCTGCACGGGAGCACCAAGCTTTTAACACTTAATATCTTGATCCTTTTATTGAACAAAGATGAGATAGAATATATTGTAATTTATTTACAGAAGAAACACACACAGCTTGATTTACAACACGAATAAACACTTACTGGAACAGGGCAAAACTAAATAAAATGTCCATGGAACGAAATCCGCAGAAATAGTCTCTAGACATCAATTCCCAGAGTGGGGTTGATGCGCAAATAGAGCCATGAGACAGTCTTTGGCTTGGGGCGCAGCTTGCGACCCCTCTTTCTTCGCCGAAATGAATATTTTCATTCTGTCCTTACAAATCCGGTGGTCTTTGTTCATCATGTCCTCAGGAATCTGGGGGGATTCCTGAGTACATGTTTCGGGGGAACCTGCAACCCGGGCCCCCTTTTACCCAAACACACCCTGACAACATTCTACCATAAAATCACCCCTGAAACTCACACCCTGCACATCCCCGCTGGTTGGCACTCCTGGAACAGTAAAACCACATACATCTTTATTATACAAACAGTTATATACCATAATTGGGTTGAAGAGCTGACACGCACAATTCCCCAATATAGCTCAGGGGCACCCAGCCAGGCATAATACCTTTATTTGGTGGCCTGGGTACCCCTTCACCATCACACCTCCCCACCTCAAAGAGTAGGCGCTGGCACAACCGCCCAATCCAGTGTATTGACGGGCGGCCCAGCTATTGAGGTTAACAGTTCAAAAGGGCGGTCTTTGCGGTATGGTTCATCTGCACTGTCAAACCCGGTAGATCCAGGTAGTCTCGCAGCTGGAGAGCGTTGCCCCAGATGGGGTTCACTGGACCTGGCACGGTCCGGACAGTCAGGTCTGATGTGACCGAGTTTGTTACACAGGTAGCACCTTTTCTCATGCCTAAATTCTGCAGGTTTAGGATTGCTGTGCTCTGCTGCTGCAGATCTTTGCACCCACTGAGCCGTTTGCTTGGCTCCCTTGGCTGGCATAGCCGGTCGTCAGGGAGCACCTTTCTCCTCCATCAGGGCATGGCTGCATAAGTACTCGTCAGCCATCCTGTGGGAGAGGGAGCAGGGGGGGGGCTCTGGGTGAGGGAGCAGGGGGAGGGCCTGTGCAGGGTTTGACCTGGAGACTCCGGGTTTCAGATACTTTCCTCCGGGCTACAGGTTAGCCCGTCAATCTCCGGGTGGCAGTGGCGGTGTGCTGCTGCGGGGGAGGGTGGCCGCTTGCTGTGGGGCAGTGGCGGTGTGCTGCTGCGGGGGAGGGTGGCCGCTTGCTGTGGCGTCCACATCATCGGCATTCTTCTCCAATTCCCCTCCAACTGCACAGAACATGGCTGCACGTTGCCATGTCAATTGGACGCTACTTGATGTCGACACTACGCGGCGTCACTTTGCCATGACAACGTGACACCGTGTAGCGTCACAACATCACATAGCATTCACTGCAGTTGGAGGGGGAGTTGCAGCAGGATGTCATGAGACCCCGCAGCACGCCGCCATATAAGGGATTTTCCCCCCTCCAGGTTGGCCATCAGTTGAAGGTGGCAACCTTGGCTCTGTGCGAGGGAGCAGGCAGGGGGCTCTGTGTAATCTTTCTAATCTACACAGTATGTGACACGTGATCCATTTTGAAGTCTAAAAACTACAACTCCCATAAGCCCCTCAGTGTGAGCATGCGCAGTTCCTCCTTCATATCAACTTTGGCCAAAAGGGACGAACTGAAGCAGCTTTACTGGAATATATTAAGGACCAAGAGCAGTATATACATCTATATTCCCTAGTACAGTGCCTGGGAAATGTTACTGTCTTGTTTCTAATCTGCACAGTATGTGACACGTGACCAGTTTTGAAGTCTAAAAACTACAACTCCCATGATCCCCTTAGTATGAGCATGCGCAGTAGGACACAGAGCTGTGACCTGGATGTAGTCAGTGTCTCCACTTCCGGGAAAGAGAAGATGAAGAAATAAAGTGGCGCAGGAAGCACACAGGAGCCTTTTCTGTAAGTAACTTACTTTGTATTCAAAGCATCAGAGCAGGTATATGCAAACACGTGGCGTTTCAGGACAGACACGTCCTGTCCTCAGACCATACACCTTATACTGCAACAGTGACACTAACAAGTATATATACCCCTAGGGGTTACACAATCACCTCATACCCAGCACCTGTGTTTACAGCCGGGCAGCCACTGCAGCCTCAGTACTTCCTGGTTGTTGTCTGACTTCATCGCAGCGCATTATGACGTCACGTCGCCAAGCAACCAGGAAAAACAATAACAAAACAGTCACTCAGGGACAGCTCAGCACACTTACTGAACTGTGGAGAAGTCAAATTAAGTTACACTTAAGTAACAGTAAATTGAAGCAACATGTACGCACTATATTGGGGCCATAAAGGATATTCAATGTCTATAATTCAGTCTGAAGAGCTGGGAGCTACCATGCTGATATTTTCTTTGTTAAATGATTTATCTGCCAAAATGAAGGTTAAAGCTGAAAAGGAGCAAGTTAAAAGATGGTTCAATGTTATGAGCTTACAGTGAAAAGCAGTATTATTACACACATTTATCTGGGCGTAAGATAACAAGGCAAACTACATATCATTAGAGATATATAGATTAAAGCTGCAGTTCAGTCAATATCCTGCATGAGTGGTTTTTTTTTTTTAATAAATCAGTTCTATAGTAAGAAAAAATACTTTTAGCATTTTCTGTTTTTAAAAAAACAACTTTGAAAGACCAATTTTCTTGTATTCTATTTTAACAGCCATTTGCTAAGGCACTGCCCCTTCATGGCCTGTCACAAGCCCTGTCACACCCCTTTGTCAGCCCTGCCCTCCCTCTAGCATGTCAGTGCAGGATTGCTCATGAATATTCATGAGCTTCCACTGAGGGAGTGAAGCAGAATATAAACAGATCCCTTCACTAATTATGTCACCAAATTTTGCCTATCAATACATGGAGAACGAATTGACCTACAGCTATACAGCTCTTTAGATCATTAGAGATTGCACACATGAAACTATTGAAGTAAAAAAATAAATAAAAATAAAAAAAAAGACTGAACTGCAGCTTTAAAACAGGGGTGCGCAAACTTCTTGAGCTTGCCCCCCCCCCCTACAAGGACTCTGTGCCAAATGATGACCCTCTCAGTCTCAGTCTGTCACCCACTCACTGTCACCCACTCAGTCTCAGTCAACCAGTCAGTCTCAGTCACCCAGTCAGTCTCAGTCACCCAGTCAGTCTCAGTCACCCAGTCAGTCAGTCACTCACTCACCGACCCAGTCATGATCCCACCCACCCAGTCACCAACCCACTCACCCTTCAGAGATGTGAACTGGGGGGGGACACACAGCTGTGAACAGGGGGGGTGACAGAGCTGTGAAGGGGAGGGGGCGTATTGCTGTGAACGGGGGAGACAGTGGAAGGGAGAGAGAGAGGGGGAGCCAGAACATTAAATCCCGGGCAGCGCCGGGTATATCAGCTAGTATGATTATAAATATGTGTTCCACTGACTGCATGACACAGTGATTTAGGGACCTCTCGAGCCGTAACTTCACTGATTGATCACAGGAGAACGGATCGATCGGCAACTTAGCTAATTACTTGTCAGTGTTTGGATTGCATTCATGCGCATATCGAATTTTTTTATTTATTTTTAAGGGCAGCTTGAACTGCTGCAATGAAAAGGATGAAATGATCATTTAACCCTTTGGATGTAGCTGCTATGTCACCATGTCTGGCCCCATGATGTAATAGCTACATCATAATAATCCTGCTGGTTTTCCTAGCGGAGTTGTCATTCTGTGCTCCTGTGCAAGACGGATCTATCACTACGTGGGATAGAAGGGAGGGGGTCTCCCCGTCCAATCTGTCATCAGCGAGGGAGCGATCACGTGACCCCTCCATCACTCAAAGGGTTAAAATAACTGTTTTACTTATTTGTGTATTGTGAAAGAAATCCTGTTCTGTATTTCTCCAGGAACATTTATGTGTTTTGATTAATGAGGGCATTATAATTACCCTATTTCCTCGAATGTAAGACGCCATTGATTCTAAGACACACTCTTGATTTAATAAATAAAAAAATAAAAAAAAATGGGGGGGAAATCCCACTATATTAAATGTGCACAATTTTTTATTTTTTTTAACTAGCAGGGTTACATGACCCTTCAATAACCAATGGGGAGGGACAGGCAGACACAGAATGGAGGAAAGGGGGGAGGGAGGGAATGGAGGGAAGGGATAGGGAAAGAATGGAGCAAAGGAGGGAGGGAAGGGGGGGAGGGAGAGAATGGAGGGAAGGGGGGGAGGGAGAGAATGGCCGCGGTGGAAGAGCGAATGGAGGGAGGGGACCGTGGAAGCGAATGGAAGGGGGAGAGGGGGGAAGATCGAAGGAGGAAGGGGGGAGATCTGCGACATGGAGGAAGGGGGGGAGCAGTCGATGGAGGGAAGGGGGGGCGAAGAGCGAATGGAGGAAGGGGGGGAGGGCGAATGGAGAAGGGGGGGAGAGCGAATGGAGGGAAGGGGGGGAGAAGCGAATGGATGAAAGGGGGCGAGAGGCGAATGGAGGAAAGGGGAGTAGCGAATGGAGGGAAGGGGGGGGGGGGGGGGGGGGGGAGGCGAAGGGGGGGAGGGGGAGACAGGAGGGTGGAGGGAAAGAGGAGGAGGGTAGGGAGAAATGGAGGAAAGGTGGGGAAGCGAATGGAGGGAAGGAGGGGGAGAGCGAATGGAGGGAAGGGGGGGGAGGGATGCGAATGGAGGGAGATAGGGCAATGGAGGGAGGGAGCGAATGGAGGAAAGGGAAGCGGAATGGGGGGAGGGACAAAAAGGGGGGAGGGACAGCACAGAGGAACAAGACACTACAAACTACACAGCACACAGAGAGAGGAGACCACACACAGACACAAAAAGACACACAAAAACAGACACACAAAGAAAGACACACAGCGAGAGACAGAGAGAAGAGACACAGGAGCAACAGACAGAGAGAGAGAGACCACGCTCCTCTGCACCTCCTCAGTTCACACGGATTCGGGAGGGGGGCTTCTGGCAATGTGAAGATCCCTGGCAGGATCTCCGTCATCTCTGCACACTCATGGAAGGGAGGAGGGGGGGGCGTGTATGCAGCCATGTCTCTTTTCTGCAGACTGGAAGATCCCCGGCGGGCATCTCCAGCATCGCCCCTAGCTGATTTAATTTTTTTTTGTCAATCTATTCTCAAGGAAGATAGTACATTGATTCTAAGACGCATCCCTATTCCAGACATGTGAAAATGGGAAAAAAGGTGTGTCTTTGAATCGAGGAAATACGGTACTTTGTTTTCTATGGAAGTGTTATGTTTTTTTGTTTGGTAAACGGGTTTTTTAACTTGACAATTCGCTACATTTAACCTATTAAATATGCCATTGTTGTTGGTTCACGTTCTTCTTAGGAGGGACTGCCCCTTTAAATACCATTTTCCTACTCTACTTCAGTTTAAATAAATCCTGAGATTACAAACCCATAAGAGTTTGTACAATCAGCCTTTTCTCCTTGCTAGCACTCCTTTTCCTCTCACCCCACACAAGTCTTTCACCGTCTTAGGAACGCAGGGCCACACTTTTCAAAGCCTTATTTAACCAGATGCAGTTGTTGACATTATGGATAACTTTGATTGCTGTCACCTACACTACTTTACGTAGTATACTGGGCATCTAATGCCAAATCTATATTCTCTAGACTATTACTCTGTGACCATTACCATCACTTATTGTCTTTCCAAATCCTTGCAAAACCTCCCGAATCTACTGAAGTTACAGAAATATTCATTTTATTTATCCCCCATACAGCTTGTCAAATTATTTCCCCAATACCCCCTCAAGAGAAGAGTTACCCGTCTCACATGGTTTCTCTTACTGTGTTTCTATTGCTGTTTGTGTTCTGTATCCCCCTTCCTCCCACACCCTTTATTTGCCTCCCAGGTAGTGATCTGAAGGGGGTTACTTTTTTCCTTATCCACTTTGCCTCCTCTGTTTACCAAACACTAGATTCACTAAAGTGCAATAGCCTCAATTGCACTTTACCATCCACTCACGTTAATGAGCATGTGATTACAGCAGCTCTTTGCACCTCTCCCCTCACTCCTGTCTTCTCCTCACAGCCTTGTTGAGCACCATTGCTGCACGTATGTAGCCTTAGGCTACGACCCCAGTGGTCACTGCTGCACGCGCGTCTGACTGCACGGGTCAAATCCGGGATCTGTGGTCTATGTGGAGCGATGGGATGCGCGGGGGAGGGGGGCATGACGTGGCCATGAACTGCCTCTTCGGCGATGCGTCGCTATGACAACACAGCGTCACGTGACGTCATGACATCATATGACGCCGCAAAGCTCCGAGCCGGTAAGGGAAGGGGTCTGCGAGCAGGGGGGGGCCAAAACAGAAAAGTTAGCGCACCTCTAGTATATACATTGCTCTTCGTTAACTTCTGATCACCTCAAAAGCTGTAGAGAAGAAAGAAAAGACAAGTCACATTATTATCAACTTGTATCTTTTTTCAGCTCTCCCTTTATAAAATAGACATTATTTTGAGACCTCACTAACTGTCCCAATTTTAGGTTTGTAAATTGTGCGAGAAACGAGGAAGAACAGAACCTTGTGGCGTTCCAGTACCACAGGAAAATCTACTACAGAACCTGCACAGACCTCCCCCCCCCCCCCCCCCCCACACAGAGGTCGTTGTCTGGTCTGGAGATGAATATGGGAAAGAGCTTGGTATCAAGTGGGGTACGCAGTGGAAAAGTAACGCGTCAGCACAAGGTAATCAGAATATGTGTGTTGTGTGGTTTTTACATCTCTATTGTCTTATTACTGATGTTAAATTGCAAATAGTGATAGATCTGCATACACCATTATGGGTCAACTAGAACTTAACATCACTAAACTTGACTTGAGTCAAAGGGCCAGATACATCAAGCTGCGGTAACCAAAAATGCTGTATAACCGCCCATAAAAAAGCGCCTTATTATTAGCGTGCAATGAATCAGCGTTGCAGTGCCAAAAAGAAAGCACTTTTTTCAAACCTATTAAAAGCATCTGATCCGATACAAAACGGGTATAATATCACATTGTAAAGTAAAAACTGCACCAAGTCCCAATATTTATCTACATCAAGTCCCAATATTTATCTTAACGGGATGAACGGCAGAAATACCGCAAATATTTTATCACCTACTTCAGGCTGGCGTTAGCCCTGTCTTTCCTATGTATATAATGGCCAATATACTGCCCATTATATACATAGGCAAGATGAGCTAAACCAACACCCACTCCCACCAAAATAAAAAGACTCCCCCCCGATACATATTTTCAGTGACAATGCAATAGTGTACTGTGTAAGGAAAATTAAAACGCCCCATTCAAGCCCTAAAGTTCTCCTCACTAGAACATTTAAAAACTTTAACCCACAACAGTTTCTGGACGACCTTACCAACTGCCCATGGCACAGAATCGATTTAATTCCCGACCCTGATTCTGCGCTCGACTATTTCCAATCCGAGTTCTTAAAACTCTGCGATACCCATGCTCCACTACGCAAAATAAGGGTACGTGGGGCCCACCTTCCATGGGTTACAACTGACCTTATTGCACTCTACCAGCTCAGGGATACCTTGTGGAAAAGCTACAAAGTAACTGGCACTACCAAGGAACTCAATCACTACAGATGCCTGCGGAACATGTGCACAAGGCAAACAAGGCATGCAAAAGCACAATATTACTCTGACAATCTCCACCAAAATACATCAAACCCAGCTAACTTCTGGAAGGTTATCAACAATATATTCCAGCCTCCTAACCATCAACAACCAAGTAATATCACTAAGGGGGATATTACTCTGACAAACCCCACTGACATTGCAAATGCATTCAATGATTACTTTGTGGGGTGTGCACTAACTTATTAGCGAAACGCAGCCCAAACCACAAACATGAATCTCATCCTGGGAGTGACCACATAGCCCCACCCCCTCCCAACACTGCCCAAAATGTTCAATTTGGCTCAGTATCTGAAGAGGAGATTACACAAGCGCTCCTCATCTGGTCATCACAAGATCAACAGTTTGCTGATCATTCCGAAATTCGAACTATCTCCATTGGATAAAGAAATCAACCCAATTGGACACATTAGGCGCCGGTATCCCTTTATTGATATACTTCTATGTTCTGATTGTACCATCAGATTGTCATCAGGCTGCCTAGCTTGCCACTAGGGCCACCCTCATATTAGGGTCTTATTATCAATCATCTGCGTTAGCGCTAATCTACATCACCCCCTTTTTTTTCTCTTGCACCTCTAGTATATACATTGCTCTTCGTTAACTTCTAATCACCTCAAAAGCTATAGCGAAGAAAGAAAAGACAAGTCACATTATTATCAACTTGTATCTTTTTTCAGCTCTTCCTTTATAAAATAGACATTACTTTGAGACCTCACTAACTGTCCCAATTTTAGGTTTGTAAATTGTGCGAGAAACGAGGAAGAACAGAACCTTGTGGCGTTCCAGTACCACAGGAAAATCTCCTACAGAACCTGCACAGACCTCCCCCCACACACAGAGCTCCTGGTCTGGTATGGAGATGAATATGGAAAGAACTTGGTATCAAGTGGGGTGCGCTGTGGAAAAGTAACGCGCCAGCACAAGGTAATCAGGAATATGTGTGTTGTGTGGTTTTTACATCTCTATTGTTAAATTGCAAATAGTGATAGATCTGCATACACCATTACGTGTCAACTAGACCATTACACCATTACGGGTCAACTAGAACTTAATATCACTAAACTTGACTTGAGTCAAAGGGCCGGATACATCAAGCTGCGGTAACCAAAAATGCCATATAACCGCCCATAAAAAAGCGCCTTATTATTAGCGTGCAATGAATCAGCGTTGCAGCGCCAAAAAGAAAGCACTTTTTTCAAACCCATTAAAAGCATCAGATCCGATACAAAACGGGCATAATATCACATTTTAAAGTAAAAACTGCCATACATCAAGTTCCAATATTTATCTTAACGGGATGAACGGCAGAAATACCGCAAATATTTTATCACCTACTTCAGGCTGGCGTTAGCCCTGTCTTTCCTATGTATATAATGGCCAATATACTGCCCATTTATAAACAAGGCAAAATGAGCAAAACCAACCCCCCCCCCCCCCAATACATAAAAAAAGACTTCCCCCCCCCCCAATACATATAAAAAGATCCCCACTCCCTCCCAAAACATATTAAAAAAAGTAGACATACATTGGGGATGGTCGGAACCGGCGGTGGCTGCGGGGACCAGCTGAGAGTCGGGTCCTGGCTGCGACCGCCCATCAGATGCAGGCGTCCTCACTGTTCAACGCCGAGCTTCCAGTCACCTCGCATCGGAAGCTTAGGCACGCTGAAGTCAGAGGGGCCCAGCGCGCTCACGTCAGAGGCTGGAACAGGAAGGCCTGCATCTGATGCAGAGCCGGGGCCCGACCGCGACCGGTAGTCATCATCCTTTGTCCCCCCCCCCCTCTTGGCGGCCCTGACGGCCGTGCAGGGGTCCTGGGCGGCCATGCTCCCTGACTCACCGGGCTGGGACGCAAACTCCAGCAGACACCCCCTGTTGGTGGCCCTGCCCGATGAAATAATAAACTAATGGTTGTTATTACCACAATTTTAAGGTGGTATATATCAAGATTGTGGTAATAATTTACTGGGTGCGATATTTGGGCCAATCTCGCGATATGGGAATTAACGCGACCGTTAATAATGTGTTAAAGCTGTAATAATATTACAACAAAGATTCAGTATACCAAATAAGTTTATTAAGCATTCAGGTGCACACTTGGATGGAGACAGCTTAGGCATAAGCTGTCTGACAAAAAATATAGTACACAACATATTTATACCCTAATACTAAAGATCACGCCTCTTTTATGGGGTGACTTGTACGTCATAGAAAATAACAAAACAATATATGAAAAACAAATGAATATGAAAATCAGCTAAAAATCTTATGCAAGCTCAGTAACCTTTCTCCTACATACAATGGGGCCTTGCTATGTTTGTGCATTCTTTAAGGGGGGTGTATGTGAAAAATGGCTTGTACTCGGATATTACCCAAATGTGAGAAATTGTTTCTGCTGTGATCTCACCTAATTGTGCCTGGTAGTAATTCAAGGTTGCATGCGTCTTTCCTTTGCAGCTGACCAAAGCTGGTATCATATTTCAGAGTAGATCCCAAGAGGATCAAGAAAGGCTCCCTCATATAATAAGCACTCAATGTTAGGACACTATAGTGAGACTTACAATAGTCTATCGGTATCAATACCTAAGGTATTGATACCGATAGACTATTGTAAGTCTCACTATAGTGTCCTAACATTGAGTGCTTATTATATGAGGGAGCCTTTCTTGATCCTCTTGGGATCTACTCTGAAATATATTCCTTTTTCCCTTAGAGCACCTGTTACATATTGCATTTAAGCACCAACATCATACACGGATGAGCGGTTTATTCACCCTTTTCTAACAAAGCTGGTATCAACAATAATTACTGAAAGCAAAACATCTTTTCACCCGAGCTGCTATACTTTCATGCAGACAGAAGACAAAATGGATGACAGACAGGGACAAGAACAGACAAAATGGTTGCTGACAAACAAAGTGGCTGCTTAGATCCTAGTACTGTTTACTTGAGACCCCTATGTCACTTTCTCAGTCCCCCCTTTTTATTCTTAAAACACTCCTTTTGAGAATTTTTGGTATGATGTTAGTCCAGAGACACATAGGGTGACACATAAGGTTAAACTTTGGTGTTCTTCACCATCTGATAGTGCTCATTGGCATATAGTTGAGGAAGGAGCCATCAGACTAGAAGAAGGGGTAGCACATTTATGGATCATACTTTTGCAGCAAATGACACACACAGATGACAACAAGTACCACTAACACACACAGCAAGGCATTCACCAGTTTGGATAAAGCTCTCTGGCAAATAGATAAATGATAGTATATTTTACACAGTTCCAGTGTGTAATACGCCCTTTAAAGGGGCTGGCTTAAAAAATGGAAAAATACAGAAATTATACACATAATGCTAAAAACGTTATTTTATGCAAGCGACCATTACTCTATATATTTCTTATTGATATCGGGCCTTGTGGTTTCCCGAATACACAGTAAACATTTTGCGGCCTTGGGTATGCAGTTGCTAGATATAGGAAAAGGCACCTATCTCTACCGTCATATATTTTGAGAATCAGCACAACATTCTATTACTGAGAATTGAGGGGGGTTGGTATCTGTGGGAACGAATGCACGATCATCACCCTTGCACGCATCTCATATACATCATTCACTCAGAATATCAGAACAGACAAAATGTCTGTAATGGTTAAAATGGCTGACTTGTGATCCTTTCCTTGTGGCTGACACACGCCCCTGGGTGACCCCCCTCCTCTCGGTGGGGGGTGAGACACACTTCTGGATCAAAGTTTTGCTGCACATGATACATAAATAAAGAGCGATTAGTACTGCCACAACACATACAAGAGCATTCACAAGCCTCGCTCCCAGGAAACCAATCCACCCACCAAGGCCCAATGGTGCATACTTCTTAAATTCTAACTTAAACACTCTAAAAAATAAAAAATAATATTGCGTCCTGAAAGAAAAAAGAAAATTGTTCGGATATGACCGGCCTTGCCTGGAGCCTTCTACCCTCGGGGGTTAGTGCTTCGGGATTTATTTTGCCCTCAAAATCCACTAACTTGAAGACTCTTTGTCAGATGTTGTCTGTATTGGTGGCGGCATGATTTTCACGTGTGCAGCATTTGTGGTGAGGAGCACTTGAAATGGTCCCGCCACCTTGGATTTAGAGCGTTCTTGCGTAGGAAATGCTTTACCATTACCCCGTCTTGAGTAGGTGCACTTTCAACTTTGACCTGTAACTTTGACCTGTGCATAGAGAGACTCAAAAAAATAGTAGTTGTATACAATACTTACTAATTGTTTTATTACCAATAACATGGTCATTAGTTCATTTGAACTACTGATAATCTATACCTAGGAATAAATTCCTGTATCAATCTCTTTACCACTGTCTTACGCTAAGGACTCGCTAAGGTCGGCGACACGCGCGGCCCACCTGCCCCTTACTTCCAGACTGGAGGTCCCCGCTGGCTACTTCCGATGTGGTTGACTGCGTGCTGTGACGTGTCAGCCGGTTGGAGCTGCAAGCTTTTGGTGATCAGAAGCACTGACGCGTCACATGGTGTACGAGTCAGCCAATGAGGAGGGAAGGAGGGGAGCTACGGGAGGGAGGCGGCTTGGGAGGAAAGTGTGCCTGTGTGTGCAAAGTAGATGGCCCACTCTATCCCTCTCCTCCTGGACCCACAACCCCCCCTCCTCCACCCATCTCCACGGGCTCAATGGCCGCGCCCCCCAGACCCATTTTGGCCACGTCCCCCTGCGTTGAAAAAAGTCAGCTGGAGACCGCGGCGTAGTGACTTGCATGCGCCGCCGGCAAGCAAGGCGGCCGTGCGGATGCGTGCAGCAGGTCCTCTGCCTTACCATCCGCATATAGACAGTAGTATCCCCTATTAGCGACTAGGATGTTGTTTGCTTGATCACTTTCTCAAATGTTACATACCACATTGGATTAATATTTCTATCGTAGGATTCTGTAATGTGTATTATTACAGAAACCTATGATCAAAATAACATTAACCCGTTCCATGCCTGTGGTTACCAAGGTATACCACAGGCACCAAAGGGGTTAATACTTTATTAAAAGAAAACATTACCTAACCATGTTAACTCCGTTAGTGGCCAGTAAAACAGTGCCATTCTAGTCGCTAAGGTAATTAAGGGGTTAACCCCTCTCACCAGCACCCATACCCCCCACTTTCACGGGAAGCCTAACCACCCTCTCCAGGGCAGCTACCACCATCACCCACGTCCCCTACCTCTGCCTCCCTTGTTGACTAATGCCCAATATCACTATGTTGTTTTAAACATTAACACAAAATATATACACATTTACCCTTAATAAATAAATCAATAAATTGATAACCCTCTTTCATTACCTCAGTGGCTAAGGATTTGAAAAGATTTCTGCCACTTTAATTGGTGTTTTGCAGCTAGTGAGATTTCCCTTTAAATCGTCAAATATTATGATCCACTTTAAATGTATGATCCACTACATCTACTCTTCCGGCCCTAATGCTGGAGCCCAGAAGTCGTCCGCAAGTTCCATAATGGGCCGTCTGGACCCCATCCAAGGCCTGGCCCACATCGAACACAGAACTCGGCCACAACTTCCATGCTCAGGTGACTGTACCAGACCAAACTCTCACCAAACCATCAAAGGGTGTGCCCACTCCCAATGCTACACACAAAAACAGAGACACACACACAGTTACACACACACACACAGCCACAAACAGCCACACACACAGTCACGCACAATTCACAGTTAGTATAAATGTAGACGTGCAAATAGCTAAAACGGAGCGGGGTTGTCAAGCATGCGCGTTCTATGTCAAACTTCTTTGTATTTTCTCACTGAAATTGTGTTTGGATTTTAAATAAAAACATCACCATCACAAATACAATTTCTGTGGCAAAACTGACAAACGACAAAGAAGTTTCACTTAAAATGCACGTGCTTGGCACACACACACGTTTTTGGATAAGTAATGCCTAATTTCACCTAATTTTCTAATTATGTATTTTTTTTGTCTTGTCTAGTACAAAGCTAAGCATCAATAATCCACCGATGCCCATACTGCAAGGTTGCTTTTAACAGTCAGGATTACCTCCTCAAACATCTGAAGTTCAAACATCCAAATGAGAATATGGAAAAGATGAGGACAGAACAATCCTGCAACATTCCAATAAATATGACGGAAAATGCATCTTTCAACCAGTCAAGGCAATTAATAAACAATGTAACTGCTTCTCATGCCAAAAAATATATATTTGCAGCTGCCACAGGAAAAGATCTTGCAGAAAGTGGAGAGAGTCTGACTTGGTTATCAGACCAGAACCTACAGAAGAGAACACAGACCGAGGAGAGACCGCATGTATGTGGGGAATGTGGGAAGGGATTTAGTCAGTTATCCCACTTGAACACACACAAGAGGGGACACAGAGGGGAGAAACCACATGTATGTGGGGAATGTGGGAAAGGATTCAGTGTGTTATCCAGGCTGATCAGACACAAGAGGACACACACAGGGGAGAGACAGCATGTATGTGGGGAATGTGGGAAGGGATTTAGTAACTCATCCAGCCTGAATACACACACGAGAACACACACAGGGGAGAGACCGTATGTATGTGGGGAATGTGGGAAAGGATTTATTGACTTATCCAGCCTGAATATACACACGAGGACACACACAGGGGAGAGACCGTATCAATGTGGGGAATGTGGGAAGGGATTTAGTGCCTATTCCAACCTAAACAGACACAAGATGACACACACAGGGGAGAGACGGCATGTATGTGGGGAATGTGGGAAGGGATTTAGTCTGTTATCCTACCTGAATTCACACAAGAGGACACATACAGGGGAGAGACCGTATATATGTGGGGAATGTGGGAAGGGATTTAGTAACTCATACAGCCTGAACACACATAAGAGGACACACACAGGGGAGAGACCGTATGTATGTGGGGAATGTGGGAAGGGATTTATTGACTTATCCAGCCTGAAAAAACACAAGAGGAGACACACAGGGGAGAGACCGTATCTATGTGGGGAATGTGGGAAGGGATTTAGTGCCTATTCCAACCTAAACAGACACAAGATGACACACACAGGGGAGAGATGGCATGTATGTGGGGAATGTGGGAAGGGATTTAGTTACTTATCGAGCCTGAATACACACAAGAAGACACACACAGGAGGGTGACCACATGTATGTGCGGAATGTGGGAAAGGATTTAGTAATTTATCCCACCTGATCAGACACAAGAGGGGGGGGGACACAGGGTTTGGACCTATCTCTAAAGCCAGGCATTTTTAGGGAGAACCATTGACTAAGATGCTCACATATAAGTGCACATGTGTATCTGCGTTACGCTAAATCACAATGAAAAGTGAATTAATTTATGGTGCATAAAACGAGCAGGTTATTTTTATAATTCTAAAGCCAGGGTGTGCAGCGCACAGCAATAAGGAGGAGCAGGTCTTGCAGAAAAAATAGTCCTTTATTAATTCATGGTGTGGGACAACAGCAACCTTCAACGCGTTTCGTTCAAGGACACTTATCAAGAATGCTGTTTAGGTAAAAACTACAATTTATATACAGCTGATTGCCTTCATTTCGCGCCAATTCGTGACGTCATGATTATGTCTGAACCACTAAGAATGTTTATTCTCGCGCATGCGCGCGGCGCCAGCACTCTATCCTACTCTCTATGGTAGTTTGAGTCCTCCGCGCATGCGCGCGGCGCCAGGGTATCAGGGGGTATCTGCTGAAGTCTGCCGTCATTCCAGCTTATACCGCCCCTAGAGGTGGTTCTAAACGCAATCCACGCCTCAGACTCACCAGAACAACTCCCCCTCCTTCCATACGCCAACACTCTTGTGATCTCATATTTTGAAATACAGGCCAAAACTGGCCCAACGCTCAAACAAGAGATACAGTAACAAAACATAAAAAAAGCATAACAAAGAGCCAATTACCTCCACGTTCCAGCTTACTTACTGATAAAATATCAACTAATGAGACAAAAGTGATACGCTTTATGGCACTTATAATACAGTGGAATCTAGCAAGGGAAGTCTTTCGTAAACATTGGCATATTCTGGAGGCCGACGAGGACATTAAGGAAGTCATTCCCCCCATCCATCAATGGTGAGCAGGAGACAAAAAATCTCAAAGACATCCGGGTCCATAGCCACTATACGAACCCCCACAAAATCATGGCTACCACCTAAACCGTCTGGTAGCTACCCATGCATCACTGCAAAGCATGCCAAAATATCACAACCAGCAAAACATTCCAAAACTGGAATAATTCTCAAACCTATCAGATAAGGAAATTCATCACCTGCCAAAGTTTTGTCGTCATCTATCAAGGCCTCTGCAAATGTGGGAAGATCTATATAGGCAAACAAAACGCCAGTTTAACAACGAGTTCTAACACACTTGGTACGAACGCACAATGTTGATCCCCCCCACTTGCGAGGCATGTTAACTCTTGTCAAGAAGGAAACATCAAATCTATACTTTATAGGAATAGACCATCTCCTTGGGTCAGAGGAAAGGTGACATGACACTGTGCTCCTACAAAGGAAGCACGATGGATCTATAACCTTAAAGCTCTTACACCAAGAGGCCTCAATGAAGGATTTGTCTATAGTCCCTTTATCAAGCCCCAAAACATCTGAACATTAGAGACGTGATGCAAACTCAACCATCTACAGAATATCAATTGCATTCCTCTGCAATATATATGTGGACATACATTACTAACGTCTCATATTTTGCCAGTCTGCACACACACACACATACAAAAACTTAATCACATAAGGTATGAAACAGACAACATAGTTATCTAATAACAATATTTATTATCAAACAATGGTGTCATAATTGTGACAGTCAATAGCAGGCAAACTTTAAATGGCATACAGTTAATACAAACTTCAGCAAACTGCCATATATAACATCACAGCAGCATGTCACAGTTTTATAGAGTCACAACATTAAAGAACAGACCGCTGGTTTAAATTCCTATCAGCTACCAGCCTCACAGTGCACATGCGCAAAGAATATGGGGTCACTACAGGTACCCAAGCGCTATAAATACCTTGCTAAGACAGATGACCTTCTGATTACCCAAGCCTTGACAAAGCACTCGCGAAACGCGCGCGTCCAAACACGTGACCACGTGCACGCGCGGGCACCGGAGTTCATATACACTGACTCAGAGAGATTCAGAGAGTCAGCGTGTCCCAGCCCGTCACAGTAATGGACTGTCATAAGATCCAATGATCTTAAAAGTCACCCAACAGTAACGGCACACAGCAATTCTGGCAGTATATATTACATTAACATAGGAAGCCTGAATGCTAATCCCCTACCACAGCATTTAGCTTAAGGGGGAAATATACAAAGCAAACGGCAACCAAACCAGGAATAGACCCCTGGAGTGCCAGACTACCCACCACATGTGAGGAGCACTGATCCAATTAGGGGAAGGCTTTCAAGTTGACCGGTATATGGACCCTACAAGGATCAGTACTCAGCTGATAACTCATAATCTCTTATACAGTAGTTACAGCAGTGCCACCATATTCACCGCAATATATCTCACAGTACTAATGTTCTTCGAGTATCATCCTACTATACTTGGAAATTATATGTGTTAAGCACTCGTTACTATACCATAAACTCCAACAAAGGATTTGTGCTAGAACAACAACATTAGGTGCACCAAGACCTAGATCCGTTACATCGTATCTATAATGTACTAATAGCTGTAGCAACTAAACAGCATAGTACAGGTCCCATTTATTAGTGCACCTATTAGTACTAAATTACAGGGGCACTCATTTGTGCTAAAACTGCCGTTACCATCCATATCATACCCTAGCAGACCCACTCCATAGAGGACTACTAGGGCCGTGAATTATCCTAACACTGGACATTAATATACCACTGTACACTCATCTGGATATACTTATCCAGAGAGTAAGAATCACTTGGTACTATTTAATCATTGTTTTAAACCCCAATATTTTAACGATAGTGTCATTTAAATAAGTCATTTTAAGAATTTCACCATATCCCACTGGATCAGAGTGCTTTCTATAGGGTTTCTATCTGTCCACCAGAACAAGCTATATGCCCCTTGTAGCACCATTTCCCTAACTTTACACATAAGCTGTAGCGGGGGTAAACCATAAGTGTAGCCTGTTGACATAGGGGTCTAGATTACCCCATTCGTGCCCCCAGCTCGCTAATCCAACATATTATGTCTGGCTTCCTATCTACCTTACCCAACTATCAAGAATGGCAAATTGAGTCAGATAGACTGTTCCGCAGAAAATGTACCTTTAGAAACCACTTCATACCTAATATATCCAACTATTTCAATGAACTAGATAGAACACTTAAACTTCGCCTCAAAACCTGGTGGGAAGTTGAAGCTTTGAAAACTATCTCAAAGCAGAGACCATACCGAGGGGACTTAGAGCTAATGTAGCACCAGCCCACTACATAACATACCCAGAATCCATCGCTCATGGGAACTGATATTAAAACAATGTTCCATCATGCTCATGCAGCTGCTAATAGAACACCAGAAAACAAGGCTTGAAGCATTTAGCTCAGAGTTGGAGACTAATTAAGAGGCAATAAGTGGAAAGAAGATCCAAAATTTGATGAACTTGAGAAAACTAGAACAAAACATATCCAAATTCACAGCAGAATTGAAAGAGGAAAAACGCGAAATACGAGAGAGATAAGAAGGATTTTAAAGACGGTAAAATTTTTAGATACAAATTTGCCAAAAGAATAATATAGAACTAGACCAGTCGATATACAGGAATCCTCCACAGAGTGGGAATATCTGACACAGGGAGTTAAGATCAAATAGTGGTGAAGGCACTTCACCTCAAACCTTACGTCCCTGGTTCCACATTTAGACCAACAAGAAGGTCTAAACAGGGACAAAAGGTCGAGGAAGACCAGAAGAGGAAAAAGGAAGAGCCCTACGGAGCAACAACACACTGATACAGGCAAGAAGAAGGAACAGCACAGATATTAACCACCCTACAGAACTGAACAAGTCCATCATAGTGAATCTCTCAGATTTTGAACTCTCCAAGGATCACATAAGCCTACTCAAAAAGGGTTGTCATTCTCACCTTCATCCAACATAGATACTTTGAATGGGTGAAGGATACAAATCTATCAGTAGGAAACTAAAACTACATAAATCCATCGCCTACGAGACAAGAATAAGTCAATCCTTAGAGATTCCCCCCCTAACCTCCAAGAGAGTGAAGCTATCAATGACCTGAACTGCCTTCTAGAGGAGGCAAATAGGAATCCAGGAGAGGGGCCGTTCACCAATTAAGACCAAAGTCGAAGTTCCTACCATGGGAACAGATTTGCTAATATAGACGTATTTTGTGATCTCGTCACCAGAGATCTCGAAATCTACCCAAGTTCAGGTGTCTGATAATCTGAATAACTCGAAAAACAGCACTAAAGAAACTAACATCCAATACATCTATAACTATAAAACCAGCAGACAAGGTGGGAACCTAGTCATACTGAATACATCGAGCTATAAGGCCAAAATCTGAGACTCTTGTCAGACAGAACCTGTTATGAAATCCTTGGGAGGACCCCACTTCAGACTATCTGACAGAACTCCATACCATTCTAGACAAAGGACTCAAAGATAAAGTCATTACGAAAGAGAGTATGACTTTATATTTAACAAAAACCCGAGAATAGCCACTTTCTACAGTGTACCTAAGATACATAAACGTAAGACACCCCCACCAGGCGTCCGATAGTATCCGGAATGGGAAATGTCACCGAGAATGCAAGCAGTTATATAGATCAGGTCTTAAGACCATTTGTGGCATCACTGCCGTCCTATCTGAAGGACACAAAGGATTCCTCCAGAGACTTGAAGGGATAGTATTACATCTGATACTATTCTAGTCAGCCTAGATGTAGAAGTCTTTATACCAGCATCCTACATCATAGAGGCCTAGAAGCCACCTATTACTACTATTGCAAACAGAGGTAGACATTTCTCCACTCATTCTGATTTTATAGAACTTTGAGGTTTGTCCTTACAAGGAATTTTCCTGTTTACCACCAAAATCTATCATCAAATACAGGGACTGCCTGGGCACAAAAGGTCTCCATCCTATGCAATCTTTACTTAGGATGGTGGGAGGCCAAACACTTCTTCACTGAGGAAATGGAACACTACACGTCACATTGCGTACTTTGGACGCTTCATAGATGACGTGTTTATGCTAGGCAGGGTACACCGACACTGTTAAAAGATATTTATTGGTATCCTTAATCAGAATGACACTCAATCAACGTCTCACTCTAGAGTATGATCATAAATCTATCTGCTTTCTGGATCTACATTAACAGAGGAAAGACAATGTGGTAAAAACAATGTCCATCGTAAACCACACCACCATAACCTTCTAGAGGCCACCAGTCCACACCCTAATACCCTAATACAGGGGGATACCAGTGGCCATTTCCTACGACTCAGGAGAAACTGCAGCACAACTGCAAATTTGAAATACAGGCCAAAACAAGGCCCAACGCTTCAAAACAAGAGGATACAGTAACAAAAAAAAACAGCATACAAAAGAGCCAATACTCTCCACGTTCCAGCTTACTTACTGTAAAATATCAACTAATGAGAGCAAAAGTGATACGCTTTATGTCACTTATAAAACAGTGGAATCTAGCAAGGGAAGTCTTTCGTAAACATTGGCATATTCTGGAGGCCACGACATTAAGGAGTCATTCCCCATATCCATCAATGGTGAGCAGGAGAGCAAAAAATCTCAAAGACATCCTGGTCCATAGCCACTATACGGAAACCCCCCACAAAATCATGGCTACCACCTAAACCGTCTTGGTAGCTACCCATGCCATCACTGCAAAGCATGCCAAAATATCACAACCAGCAAAACATTCCAAAACTGGAATAATTCTCAAACCTATCAGATAAGGAAATTCATCACCTGCCAAGTTTTGGCGTCATCTATCAAGGCCTCTGCAAATGTGGGAAGATCTATATAGGCAAAACAAAACGCAGTTTAAACAACGAGTTCTAGACACCATTGGTACGATACGCAACAATGTTGATACCCCACTTGCGAGGCATGTTAACTCTTGTCAAGAGAAACATCAAATCTATACTTTTTTAAGGAATAGACCAATTCTCCTTGGGTCAGAGGAGTGACATAGACACTGTGCTCCTACAGAAGGAAGCACGATGGATCTATACCTTAAGCTCTTACACCAAGAGGCCTCAATGAAGGATTTTCTATAGTCCCTTTATCTAAGCCCACAGAACATCTGAACATTAGAGACTGTAAGAATGCAAAACTCAACCACTACAGAATATCATATTGCATTCCTCTGCAATATATATGTGGACATACAGTACTATACGTCTCATATTTTGCCAGTCTGCACACACACCAAATACAAGAAAACATTAATCACTAAGGTATGAAACAGACAAACATAAGTATATCTAATAACAAATTATTTATTATTCAAACAATTGGTGTCATAATTGTGACAGTCAAATAGCAGGCAACTTTAAATGGCATACAGTTAATACAACTTCAGCAAACTGCCTATATAACATCACAGCAGCATTCACAGTTTTAAAGAGTCACAGACATTAAAGATACAGACCGCTGGTTTAAATTCCTATCAGCTACCAGCCTCACAGTGCACATGCGCAAAGAACTATGGGGTCACTACAGGTTAACCCAAGCGCTATAAATACCTTGCTAAGACATAGGAAACCTTCTGATTACCCAAGCCTTGACAAACACTCGCGAAACGCGCGCGTCGGCAAAACACGTGACCACTGTGCACGCGCGGCACCGAGTTCAATACACTGACTCAGAGAGATTCAGAGAGTCAGCGTGTCCAGCCGTGCACATAATGGACTGTCATAAGATCCAATTCTTAAAAGTCACCCAACAGTAACGGCACAGCAATTCTGGCAGTATATTATTACATTAACATAGGAAGCCTGAATGCTAATCCCTACCACCACAGCATTTAGCTTAAGGGGGAAATATACAAAGCAAAAGGCAACCAAACCAGAATTAACCCCTGGAGTGCCAGACTACCACCACATGTGAGGAGCACTGATCCAATTAGGGGAAGGTCTTTCAAGTTGACCGTTATATGGACCCTACAAGGATCAGTACTCGCTGATAACTCAGTATAAGCTTATACAGTAGTTACAGCAGTGCCACCATATTCACCTGCAATATATCTCACAGTACTAATGTTCTTTCGAGTATCATCCTACTATACTTGGAAATTATATGTGTTAAGCACTACGTACTATACTCATAACTCCAACAAAGGAGTTAGGTGCTAGGAAACACAACTTAGGTGCACCAAGACCTAGATCCGTTACAACTCGTATCATAAGTACTAAATAGCTGTAGCAACTAAACAGCATAGTACAGGTCCCATTTTAGTGCACCTATTAGTACTAAATTACAGGGGCACTACATTTGTGGCTAAAACTGCCTTTACCTCCATATCATACCCCTAGCAGACCCACTCCATAGAGGACTACTAGGGCCGGTGAATTATCCTAACACTGGACATTAATATACCACTGTACACTCATCTGGATATACTTATCCAGAGAGTAAGATCACTTGGTACTATTTAATCATTGTTTTAAACCCCAATATTTTAACGATAGTGTCATTTAATAAAGTCATTTTAAGAATTTCACCATACACACTGGATCAGAGTGCTTTCTATAGGGGTTCTATCTGTCCACCATGTACTAAGCTAATGCCCCTTGTAGCCACCATTTCCCTAACTTTACACATAAGCTGTAGCGGGGGTAAACCATAAGTGTAGCCTGATCTCTAGTATTGTCAGACCTCCGCGCATGCGCGCGGCGCCAAGGTGTCAGGTGGCCCACTCCCATTGTCAGTCAAGTACTGCAACACATGAGCGCAATGCATGCCCCTGACGCTCATGTGTTGCAGTACTTGACTGACAATGGGAGTGGCCCACCTGACACCTTGGCGCCGCGCGCATGCGCGGGTCTGACAATACTAGAGATCACTAAAAGTGTTGGCGTATTAGGAAGAGGGGAGGTTGTTCTGGTGAGTCTGAGGCGTGGATTGCGTTTAGAACCACCTCTAGGGGCGTGTATAAGCTGGAATGCACGGCAGCCTTCAGCAGCATACCCCCTGATACCCTGGCACCGCGCGCATGCGCGGAGACTCAAACTACCATAGAGAGTAGAATAGAGTTGCTGGCGCCGCGCGCATGCGCGAGAATAAACATTCTTAGTGGTTCAGACATAATCATGACGTCACGAATTGGCGCGAAATGAAGGCAATCAGCTTATATAAATTGTAGTTTTTTACCTAAACAGCACTTCTTGATAAATTCCTTGACCGAAACGCGTTGAAGGTTTGTTGTTCCCACACCATGAATTATAAAGGACTATTTTTTCTGCAAGACCTGCTCCTCCTTATTGCTGTGCGCTGCACACCCTGGCTTTGGATCTACACTCTAATACAGCTGCACGCTTTGGAGGGGAGACTGGGGGAGAAAGAAGACTCATGTATACCATACCGGGGGCTACCTAATGAGGAAAAAGAGGCTGTCTTTGGCAACCCACTCCTACCTTCAGGGTACCTTATGCCCTTTTAAAGGCACAGTACCATTGCAAAATATAATTATTACCCAATATACTCCCCTCCCTTCACATAGTCCCAGCACTGTTGAGCACCATTACAAATATACTATTATATTTTTATAATTCTTGCTGTTTTATTTAAAGAAAAATGTTGTTCCTTATGTTTTATATTTCCATGCTGTTCGTTCTAATAAAATGTGCGTTTCCCATTATGCTGAAGCGGTATGTAGTCTCACATAGCTTTGACATAGCTCAACCTCACTAGGATCAATCCAGGATCCTTGAAAGCAAGTGTAAAGAGAGAAATAGGGGAGCGAGGAATTAATCATGTGTCATATAATCACAGTGCACAAATACACATTTAGAGATAAACACAATAGTGGGAAGGCTGCTGAATTGTAACCTGCCCACCTATCACACACAGAAGAGCACAAGGGTTAGACACCACAGTCAATGCACTTACTGTATGCTGCAAAGGGGGGAGAGTGGATGAGGTGGAAATATATAAATATATATCTAACCACTTTCACAGCCCTGTGAGTGTAGCACACATCAGTGGTGTCTTTTCCTCCTTCTCCCCTTAGCAGTCCATTCTTCCTATGTTGACTCCACTTCAATCTTCGGTGGGGTTAGGTATTTAAACCCCTTCGTCTTGGAGTGCACCCCCACAAATAGCTGCGAGGCCAGAAAGAGGTGTTAGGTTAAAATATGTATGTTTTAATAAAAAATAAATCATCCGCACTCACATGCAATAAAAGTCCAAGGCTGCGACCGAGTAGTCCATAACCGTTGCGACACTTCCGTGTCCCTGCTATTGATGTCCCAATTGTTTACTTTTTTGATGTTTATTATATCAGTCTGAGCAATATTTTATTAAGAACATAGGAGAAAAGACTGGCAGAATATAACTATCCGATTTTATTATGAAGAATGCACAATAAAAACTGTTTACCAGCAAGACATGTATTTTTATCTTTGAGCCTGTTTTTGTTTTAGATCTTTTATTTTAATAATCAGTAGTTTCTGTGAGATTTAATCAGGTGTCATTACTTGGGTATAAGTGATGTTATTTATTACACCACTGGCGATAGAAGGCATGAATAATCTAAGCAATTCTCTATGCAACTAGCCAGTAAATATTGTTACTTGCCACCAAACAGATTTGCACTATTTTGATAATCTGTACACATATTGGTTCTGTTTCTGATATTGAAAATGTAGTTCAAATTGTTTTAATGATATGTATGCAAGAAACTGTGTGTACACTTTAATCCTTTACAGGAGTGTAAGTAATGAATAATTTAGACATATCTAAGGACTTTATGTCTGAGACAGGAAAATGTCAATTGGTAATAGTATATCTAAGCAACAGCTGGGAAACAACATTGTATAGCAGTAATGTGAGAGATGGAAGGAGTTAAGGGACTACGTTTTCCGTAAGAGTAAAATGTTCTGTAATACAGGAGAAACGGTTTCCATCTAAGGGGGGATATGCACAAGGTGAACAAAAGCCCACAGTATATACCAGTTGGGAGACGGTGTCAAAGTCATGTTTGAAGTTTTTCAAGGCTGTGGACATTATGGTGCTGCGAACACCAGGAGGATATTCCTGACGCCAGCCGAGAGGCATGGCAAAAACTACTCACCAGCGCAATTAGGGCGCTATTAATTCAACTTTATTCACAGCCTGTGTGGGGTATGGCCAATGAGCGCCTATTTATACCACGGATACACTGACAAGCAACATTCTTTGAGCCTGATGAAGACGTGTTGCTCAGCTTTCTGTCCCAGAGAGGCCACCATAGCAGTCTGTCCAGATCACAGAACAGCTGTGACCCGGAGTGGTATACCGGACGCGGGAGCAGTCTTGGACTTTTATTGCATGTGAGTGCGGATGATTTATTTTTTATTAAAACATACATATTTTAACATAACACCTCTTTCTGGCCTCGCAACTATTTGTGGGGCGCACTGCAAGACGAAGGGGTTCAAATACCTACCCACACTGGAGATTGAAGTGGAGTCAACATTGGAAGAATGGATTGCTAATGTGTATTTGTGCACTGTGATTATGACATGATTAATTCCTCGCTCTCCTATTTCTCTCTTTACACTCACATAGTTTTGAACCAGAATAGTTTTGCCACGACTATTACACCGCAGGCGGATCCTCCACCACTAGCCGCTTCTAATGTAAATGTTAATACTGTTAATGGGGTTAATTTAAGTGGTTTTAGCGGTTAGAGTGGGGGGGGTTTAGGATAAGGGTTTAAGGTAGGGGTTTCTAGGGTAAGGAGGGTTTAGGATATAGGGGTTTTAAGGTAGAGGGTTTAGGCACTTACCTTAGCGGCGAAGTGGCTGTCGGTGGGATGAGTCGCTGTGAAACGGCCGCGACCAAATGTCCTACAATATCCTGTGAATACTGAGGTGGAGGACAGAGACACAGAGTAACATCCCCAGTGAGGGACATTAATGCAGCCGCCTTTGATACTGTATGTCATGTTCCTTTAATATCTCTAGGGAGCAGCAAGGGCTGACCATCTATTTCACAGGTTGCACGTAGACATGCAAACAAAAACAGTAGTTAAATAATGGCGCTTAAATCTAATTTCAAATGATGAATAATTGACTTATAGTTAGTGCTTAAATTCAATATTAGTGACAATTCATGCTTATAAAGTGAATGTGTGATAAAATAAATGAAACAAATTGAATAAAGTGCAGCTTCAACGCTTCATGTAGATTGCTTTTCTTCAATCCAAAGGTGTCAGGTATCCAAGATTTGTGTGGGGAGCGCAGATATATGTGAAGAGAAAAACACAAGCAAAATAGTGCAAATATGTCTTTCCAATGTTTGATGTTTTATCAGTTCTTAATAGAGTCTAGAGAAATTTGTACTTACAAATTTCCCAATATACACTTGTGCATAAAGGTTTCTTTTATCCCGAAACAGCAGCTTTTACTCAGATATATGTGTATAAAGATACACTGGAACCTTATCGGAGTAGAACAGAAATACAGGACAGAGCGCAGACTGTTCAGATTTTATCATATTAAAATACAAAGTTTAAAAATGCACTCACATTTTGCAAAATAATTCACGCATTTAGGATATAATATCCGCACCAACAGAACACTGCTTCCACAGTCTGTGTGGCGTGTGACGCCTGCTCTCACGTGTCTGGAAGGGAATCCTTCAGGCTGACTGCAGAAAAGCTGTATTGTATTGTATGTCTTTATTTATATAGCGCAAAAAGTGTACTCAGCGCTTCACAAAGAATACAGTACAGGGAATTATAATTATACAATTAGTTCAGCAAAATCAGACAATAGGAAAGGAAATCCCTGCCCCGAAGAGCTTACAATCTAAGAGGTTTAATGGGAAACTTACAGGGACAGCAGTTGAGGGAGTAAGTGCTGTAGATGGCAGTGCTTGGTCACAATGGGTGGTAGGAGTGACAGTGTGGGACATTAGCCATGAGGGCAGACTATTGAGATGCTTGATTTGTGGGGTAAAATTTTAGGAAGGTCAGTGTTAAATGAAAAGGTTAACACCATTTACAGGGGAAGAGGTGGCAGGGAGGCATGAGTGAGATCAGGTGTGTATGTCTGGCTTCAGGCTTAGGGAAGATCCCCAGCAGCACGAAGGAGTAGATAGAGGGTGTGAATAGAGGATTTGTGTGGGTGTTTTTTTATTAAGTTGTAAAGAAGTTGTTGGGAGAGTGGTGTATAAATAATGGTGCAGTGTTGAGTGGAGATGTTGTAGAGAACAGAAATGCTCACAAAGGAGTGAGGAAACAGTAAACGGAAAAAGAAATAGGGAGGGCATAGTGAGATGCAGGAGGAGAGAGTTCCAAGGTACTGGAGGATAAAAGTGTACAACTAAATCACAGATGTTAAAAGTTACTGTCTCACAGTGGCAACGTTGTAATGCAGAGTCCAGATCTTCCTCCAATCTTCACCTCCAAATTCAACTCCAAAATTAACTCTTGTAGACACTTTTGATGTACACTTATGATGTGACGCTTTTGATTTTACACAGCCTTATGGCTAAACAGCCGTGCTACAGTGACTTAAGTACCCTATTCACATGCATTTGACTAACACTTAAGGGAGGGGTTTGTCTAATCAACTCAGACAGACAGATGTCTCTGGATACGCCCACCTCTGACATCACTCCAAATATTTATGTCTCCAGGAGGCGTCTTCTCACAGCGTGGAGTCAGGAACAAGGTGCAGACCGATCTCAGCTGATGTGCCCCTCTGCTTGCCGATACTGATTAACACTCTACATGTTTCACCTTTGCAGGTTTCATCAGGAGTGTTGCATGATGGTAGCACACTATAAGTACCCTATCTATGCTGTTAATTGGCTAATAATAGACCAATGGGAAGGTATGACATTCACCTTACTATGGAGACTCAGAATCAAAGATGTAAACATTGAGCCACAAATGTGATTACATATATTAAAATTCAGTGTATAACAGAGAATTCCAAAAATTGGTAAACATTATAACTAAACATTACAAAATAAAACAAATAAAAATAAAATGTTAAATGCATACATGACCACACTACTAGAAGTATTATTAAAATGTAATATTTGAAATCTGGAAGGACAGAGGGAAACAGAATGTTAGATCAAAATCGGCGTTCAAACCAGCCGGACTGAGGGTGTTTAATTAATGGATCCAAAATGATTCTCTCTTAATGAGATCTATATTGCGATCTCCACCTCTCCAATGTGGTAAGACTAATTCTATGCCCATATATCTTAATCCGGAAGGATCAGACTCATGGAACATAAGGAAATGTTTAGAGACACTGTGTGTCTCCAACTTCTTTTTAATATTTCCTATATGCTCCAAGACCTTGGTGCGTAATAGTCTAATGGTCTTCCCAATGTATTGCAATCCACAGGGGCAAGTCAAAAGGTAGACAATAATTTTAGATCTAAAAGAAGCTCTTATTAACTTGTACATTACCAGGAAAAGCACTCTATTAGATTTGTCACAATCAAACTGCAAGCAAGCACGTTCCCCTGAGAGTAGGAGATGCAATGGAGTGAGCTTTTAACCATTTAAAAGTGGGAGGGGGTGAGCTTCAAACTAGGGAGGAGGAGCCACCCTCCAGTCAACTAAGACCAGCTGAACAAGAATTGTAAAACATACAGGACACCTACAAGCTCATATTGAACCCCCAAAATAACCACAACATATATATAAGCGTATAAGTGTCACAGAGGAGTGCTACTGAGCATGGCAATATATAGTTAAAACCAGAGACAGAACATAGAACATGAAACACAGACAGAGCGCAGTGCCCATCCAATGAAACTTATACACGGTACAGTGCCTAAATATATATATAGATATCTTTTGAATAAGTTTAACTCTTTGGCCAAAGTGTTGTAAGCTCTTGAGCCCCTACACGGCAGACCATATCTCAAGGGTACCTAACACTAATATAAATTCTTAATAACCTGTGCATTACCAGGAAGAATGATTTATAATAAATCTGTCAAAATTAGTTACATAGTTGCATAGTAGATGAGGTTGAAAAAAGACGTACGTCCATCAAGTTCAACCTATGCTAAATTTAGACAACAGATACTTTATTCTATATCTATACTTACGTATTGATCCAGAGGAAGGCAAACAAAAAACCCCATTAAGGGGAAAAATTAATTCCTTCCTGACTCCAAGAATTGGCAATCGGATTAATCACTGGATCAACATCCTTCCCATGTATACTTATTTGGTATATCCCTGTATACCTTTCCCATCTAAAAAGATGTCCAACCTTTTTTTGAACAAATCTATTGTATCTGCCATCACAGTCTCCATGGGTAATGAATTCCACATTTTAACTGCCCTTACTGTAAAGAACCCTTTCCTTTGTTGCTGGTGAAATTTCCTTTTCTCCAACCTTAAGGGATGGCCCCGAGTCCTTTGTACTGCCCGTGGGATGAATAGTTCTTTTGAAAGCTCCTTGTATTGTCCCTGAATATATTTGTATATAGTTATCATATCCCCTCTTAGACGCCTCTTTTCTAATGTAAATAAATCTAATTTAGCTAGCCTCTCATCATAAGTTAGAATGTCCATCCCCTTTATTAATTTGGTGGCTGTTCTCTGCACTCTCTCTAGTTCCATAATGTCTTTTCTTAGGATTGTTGCTCAAAATTGTACTCCATATTCAAGGTGTGGTCTTACTAATGCTTTGTAAAGGGGCATAATTATGTTTACTTCCCTTCCATCCATTGCCCGTTTGATGCAAGATAAGATCTTGTTTGCCTTTGCAGCTACTGCATGACACTGGGCACTATTGCTAAGCCTGCTGTCTACAAGCACTCCTAAATCCTTCTCCATCAAGGATTCCCCCAATATATCTCCATTTAATTTGTAAGTCGCCTTTTTATTCTTGCATCCCAAATGCATAACCTTACATTTATCTGTATTAAACCTCATTTGCCATTTACCTGCCCACGTTTCCAGTCTCTCCAAGTCCTTCTGAAGAGAAATTACATCCTGCTCTGATTCTATTACCTTACACAATTTAGTATCATCAGCAAAGATGGAGACTTTGCTCTCGATCCCAACCTCAAGGTCATTAATAAACAAGTTAAAAAGCAGGGGTCCCAGTACCGATCCTTGAGGTACTCCACTCACTACTCTAGCCCAAACCTGAAAAAGTTCCATTTATGACAACCCTCTGTTGTCTGTCCTTTAACCAGTTTTCAATCCAGGTGCATACATTATTACTGAGTCCAATTTTCTTTATTTTGTACACCAACCTCTTGGGTGAAACCATATCAAAAGCCTTTGCTAAATCTAAGTAGACCACATCAACAGCATTACTCTTGTCTAAATTCCTACTTACCTCCTCAAAGAAACAAATAAGGTTAGTTTGGCAAGATCTATCCTTCATAAATCCATGCTGACTATTACTAATAATTTTGTTTTCCATTAGGTATTCCTGAATATTATCCCGTATTAAACCTTCAAGTAGTTTCCCTACTATTGAAGTCAGGCTTACAGGTCTGTAATTCCCCGGGTGTGATCTAGCTCCCTTTTTAAATATAGGCACCACATCTGCTTTACGCCAATCTTGTGGTGCTGAGCCTGTGGAAATGGAGTCCTTGAATATTAAATATAATGGTTTTGCTATTACTGAGCTTAACTCCTTGAGAACTCTTGGATGTATGCCACCGGGCCAGTGCCTTAACAAAAAAATTTGCCTTAATTTTTTCAAGTCGCTTATGAACTTCTTCCTCTAGTTACCAATTGGTCATTAATATGGAGGTTGTGGCTTCCTCCTGTGGCGCTACTATTGAACTTGATTCTCCCTGGTAAACAGAGGCAAAGAATTTGTTTAATTACCTCTGCTTTTTCCTTATCTCCAATCAATCTGCCTACCCATCTCACACTGAAAGGGTCCTATATTTTTCTTTTCTCATTTTTTGTTATTAAGGTACTTAAAGAACTTTTAGGGTTGACCTTACTTTCTATTGCAATCCTTTTTTCATTATCCATTTTTGCTAATTTAATTGCCCTTTTGCATTTTGTTACATTCCTTATAATTCTGATAGATGTCTCTGTCGTTCTGACTTAAAGAATCTAAACGCCTTCCTCTTCTTGTCCATTTCCTCCCTACCTGTTTATTTAGCCACATTGGTTTTTGACTTATTTCTTTATACTTATTACCACAAGGGTATACACTGATAAGTGTGCTTTTCTAACAATGTTTAAAGACTGTCCATTTTCTTCTACATTTTCCCGCAAAAACTCATCCCATTGTATTACTACTAGATTAACCTCAGTTTATTAAATCTGCCTTTCTAAAGTTTAAAGTCTTTGTGAACCCAAGTAATCTTTTTTGATAATTTATTTCAAAGAGACCATGTTAGATCACTGTTACCCAATGTTCCAGGACTTGAATATTTGTTATTACTCTACATTGTTTGATGACCAAATCCAGAAACTGGCCCTCTCCTGTTGTTTCCAATAATTTGGGTCATATAATTTCTTTAAGCAAGAGAAACGCAAAAACCAAAAAAACAAAGTAAAAAGGAGAGGAGAAGAAGAAAGGGTGGAAAAAAAAAAAAGAGGAAGTTGGGGGAAAGAGAAGAAGAAAAAAAAAGCGCAACTGGGGACGGAGTTGTACAGCTAAACATAAAAAAAAAAGAGAAAAAAAAAAAAAATGCAAAAAAAATGTTGGAGCAAGAAGGGATGGTAGCACGCAGGCGAGAAGTAAGGAAGGAAGACTAAATAAAGATGTGGGAAAAAAGAGATGTAAGATGTCGGGAGGAATACAGGAGTCAAGGTAGTAGCTGCACGGAGCGAGGGGGGATGCGAAGAATAGAAAGGGAAAGAGGTAGGATGTTATGGAGGAGGGTAGGGAAAAAAGCACCCCCAAAAAACCTGTTTCCTTTTGTTGTACGCTAATCTCATTGCCCCAGTCTATATTGGTCCTTGATAAATAAAAATCCCCCAATTATTGCAAACATGACCCATTTTTGATGCCCTTCCCATTTTAAAAGTATTTTAGTCTTGGGTCCTCAATCTCGCAGATATTTGGTGGTTTATAGCATATTCCCACAAACATTTTCTTTATACTTTTACCTCCACTGCTAATTTCTATCCACAAGGTCTCTACATTTTCATCATTCCCTTCATAGATATCATCCCTTATAATAGGTTTTAGATCTGGTTTAACATATAGACATACTCCACCTCCCCTTCTATTTGTTCGATCCTTCCGAAAAAGAGAATAACCCTCTAAATTAACTGTCCAGTCATGAGTTTCATCCCACCATGTTTCAGTAATGCCTATGATATCATACTGCTCCCTTGTAGCTATTAATTCAAGCTCCCCCATTTTATCTGTCAGGCTTCTTGCATTAGCAAGCATGCATTTAAGTTTTTTTTCAGCCTGTACTATGATCTTATCTGCTCCTTCCTTTCTGCTCCCACTTGGTTTAGTCTTTAG
>WSYH01002720.1:0-33749 GCA_036426205.1 Ascaphus truei | reverse complement strand
ACTATTATCATATCTGCTCCTTCCTTTCTGCTCCCACTTGGTTTAGTCTTTAGAAGTTTTCTAGTATTATCTCCATTTACTATGGGTATCTCACTGCGTGTCAAACTTGCACTTGCCCCCATTCTACCTCCATACCACCTTGAAACCTCATCTATTCCATTTAGTTCATTATCTGTTTCATTCCCCTCCCATCCTAGTTTAAAATCTCCTCCAACCTTTTTAGCATTCTCCCCCCTAGCACAGAAGATCCCTCTTCATTGAGGTGCAATCCGTCCCTAGAATATAGATGGCACCTCTCAGAAAAGGAGTCCCAGTGCTCTAAAAACCCAAACCCCTCCTTCCTACACCACTTTCTTAGCCATGCATTACCCTCCCTGATCTCTGACTGTCTCCCTGCGGTAGCGCATGGCACTGGTAGTATTTCAGAAAATACTACCTTGGAGGTCCTTGCCTTAAACTTTTGGCCTAGATCCCTGTAATCATTTTTTAGGACCCTCCATCTTTCTCTAACTTTGTCATTGGTGCCAACATGTACCAAGACCGCCGGGTCAATCCCAGCCCCCCCCCCCAACAATCTGTCTACCCGATCCGCAATGTGCCGAACCCGAGCACCCGGGAGACAACAAACTGTTCGGTTCATGCAGTCCCGGCAGCAGATTGCCCTATCTACCTTCCTAATAATGGAGTCCCCTACCACCACAATCTTTCTTTGCATCTGAGCATCCTGAGTCCCCACTGTGCTGGAGGAACTATTCCCCTGGCTGCTAGAGGAATTAGTCTCCCCCAGCCTTGCCATTTCTGCCCCAACATTCCCAGTATCTTCACTCAACATGGCAAATCTATTGGGATGTGTCAGCTCAGAAATGACCTGCCTCTCCCTATTGCCCCTGCTTCCCCTTCTAACTGTCACCCAGCTACCTACCTGCTCCTCACTAACAGCAACTAGGCTACCTATCTGCTCCTCACTAACAGCGCCACCATCTGCACCACTAGTCAAAGCAAGGGCCTGCTCAGTGAGCTCTAATTCCCTTTCAAGATTTCCAATGTCCCTCAATATTGCAAGTTGCCTCTTCAGATCAGCAATCTCTGATTCTAAAGAGACCACCTGCTCACACTTCTCACAGCGGTATGCTCCTTGGAACAGCTGCTCCAAGTGCACATACATGTGGCAAGATGTGCATTGAGTGGCATTTTCAATCCTGCTCATTCTAGCAACTATGAAGTTTAGAAGTACTAACAGTAAACTGTACTTCAATAAACTATACCTTGTTTAACCGCTTCCTTGTTCAAACTGCTTCTGGTTCTAACTGCACACACTTTAACCAGCCAGCACTTCAATCAACCACACAGATCAATCAGTACACGCAAGCTGTTGCATAGTTTTAAGTCTGATTACAGGTTAATAAGAGCTTCAATCAGACTTGCTACTTGCTACTCTTTAGCAAAGGCTCAGGCTCCTGGAGCCGACAGGTAGAAGCACAGCACTGTGTAGTTTCCTGTGTTATAAGGGAAGCAGGGCTACATTTGGAGGCACTGCTGAGATTCAGACCTGGGATGCCCGAAATCAGTTAAAGCATGTCACGCTCAGTAGTATCCTTACCGTCACGCCAGGAGGTATATGGATGGGCCTTGGAGATGCAAGTCCCGCCTCTCCACACGCTGGCTGTGGGACAAGTCCCCATTGACACTAGCACAGGGCCGTCTTATATGGGCACGCTTGGAAGTTGCCCGGGGGCCCCACAGCATAGGGGGGCCCCATGTGCCCGGCCCATGCCTGCCCACCATAGGGTTGCCAGGTATCCAGTTTTCCCACTGGACAGGCCGGTAATTCTGCTGCCTGTCCTCCTGTATAAAATTGGAGGTAATACCAGACACCTATGTGTCCGGTATTACCATTGTTGCAGCAGTGGCAGCGCGAGGGCTGAGAGGGCGGATGGAGGCAGTGAGAGGGCTGGTGCTGGGAGGCAGTGAGAAGGCGGGCCTGGCGGAGGCTGGGCAGAGCAAGGAGGGCTGGTGTGCTGTCCCTGATTGGAGGAGAGGACAGCCAACCAGAGGACAGCGGGGGTGGAGTCCACCCACCGGCGGGCCAGAGACATGTCCCTGTGCTGTCTGCGTCCTGCAGGAGATAAGATAAGGCACAAAGTGGGGGGGAGGTTGGGGTATATTTTATATGTATTGGGGTGGTAGGAGTATATTTAATATATATATGGGGGTGGTGGGGGTATATTTTATATGTATTGGGGTGGCGGGGTATATTTTATAATGTATTGGGGTTGTGGGGGTATACTTTATTTGTATGGGGGTGGTGGGGGTATATTTTATTTGTATGGGGGTGGTGGGGGTATATTTTATATGTATTTGGGTGATAGAGGTATATTTTATATGTTTTGGCGGTATATTTTATATGTATTGGGGTGGTGGTGGGATATTTAATATATATGGGGGTGGTAGGGGTATTTTATATGTGTTCGGGAGCGTGTTTTGTTTTTTTATATATGTATTGGGGGCGTCGCAACTTTTACCATTGTGTCCAGTATTTTTTGACAAGCCATCTGGCAACCCTACCCACCAATGCTAAAAATGTAAAATCTCCATTCTAAGTCTAGCTAGGAGGGCTCGCTCTCCCCACGCCCGGCACCCCAGCTCCGCTCACTCTTCCCCGCCCGGAAGTGGAACCCTAGCTCTGCTCGCTCTCCGCCCGCCCGGAAACCCCGGCTCGCGTCACAACCTCTCGCAGCCTAGCAGTGCAGCACTTCCGGTGCCTGCTGCTGCTGCTAGTGAGCGCGTGGGAGGCTGGGAGCGACAGTCTGCATAGGTTAGAAGTATATACCAGTGACTGTCTTTATTGTGATATTTCTTCAGATAAAAAAGGGGGTACAGGTTGAGGTTTTTCACTGTACTCCAGTTATAGCTAGCAAAGTGATGTTTCTCTTATGAAGTATTGTAAAAGTTATATAAAAGATTGTTTTATGAATAACACTGTAACAGTAAGATGTCAGAATAAATTGTAAACTAGATATACAGGGGATATTAACTATTCGTTAACAAATCGTTAATTTACATTTTTATTCGTGTAAGAGATTGTGTAGGCAGGGCCCCGTGCACTGCTTTGCCGGGGGCCCCTAATGTTGTTAATATGGCCCTGCTGTAGCATATGATATACGAATAGCCTTGAGACAACACCCAAACCTATGGAGTACAATAAAAATAAAAACTCTGGACCGGCGCAAAAACGCAGACAAGGTGTGGTGCTCCGTGTTAGTGAATGTGGGACACGACATAACTGAAGATGAAGGCCCAGCCACCTTGTGGCTCTCGGGAGAACTAAGTTCCAGATACCCCGTCATCTATCCTGAAATGCCTATAAAATCAGAGCCTGGCAGCTCTCATACGAACTTACAAGAGGTTGCTATGCAATTGTCGCCCCCTTCCCCAGGGAGCCTTTGTGAGGATGACATCGGCACCTTATCAGGGTCTAATTGGTGTTTAAGTACGGGCAGCCCCTGTTCCAGTCATATGGGAGATATACAGCTGCAATCCAAGGCCAAACAGAATTTGAGTGGGTCCAAACATGAAGCCCCACCCTCACTGCAGTATCGTAAACGAAGAACTTTTTCCGGGGTCAAACCTACGCCTACGGGGAAGATGCTTTCGAAGTCTGGAAAGAATATACGTCACAGGTTCTAGAAGAATGGGACTGTCCTGACTCTGTAAAAAGGCAGATAAGCATGGAATGTCTAAGGCCTCCCGCCTCTACACCGGTGAAGATGTACAAGGATCAACATGCTGAGGTGACAGCTCAACAATTGATGGATTCCCTCCGTCGGACCTACGGACGGGAAGACGATGTGAGTACACTGTGGTTCAAATACCACACCCTCCAACAAAAAGAGAGAGAAGACCTATCCGATTTCATTCAGAGGATTCAATTGATCATGTGGGATCTCCGTTCCCATCAAGCCATTAAGGCCTCAGAAGTGAATGAGTACCGACGCACTCAATTCCTATTGTGGTCATGATGCGACGCTCTTTGTTGACAGGGGAACCCCCTACGTTAGAAGATCTACTGGATGAAGTGAAGGGTCATGAGGCCTACACTAGGCTACATACTCCCAAGAAGACCAAAGACTCGTGTAGAGAAGACCAAGGAGGTGACCAGTGCGAAGGGTAAGGGGGCTGCTAAGGAAAAGGGAACTTCTCCCTCTGCGAGTCCCCGCCTCGATCACCCCGAACCTCCCAACAATACGGTAAATCACATGCTACCATTGCGGGAAACCAGGTCACTTCGCCAGAGAGTGTCCGAGAGGTCAGAAATCCCCCACCAGTGCCAAGTCTTTGACGGTCCAAGTACCGCACTCACTCACTTCTTTCCCGGCATAACCCGATGAGGGTGGAGGAGAAGCAATAGTCCAGACAAGAGATGAACAAATCGCCGATACTGTCACGCCTGTATGGCCGCAGACCTGGCTAGACCATAGAACTGAGGTGGGAATGGTATAATACCACACACCCACAGCAGTGGGAGCAAGCCCGGTGTGTGGTATGGCGTTGCTGGGCCTGTTGGAAGAGTTGTTAGTTTATACTTGCAACGCTTGGGGATGTCCGTAAGAATAGTCGTGTCCGTGTGCCAATGTTCAGGAGTCCAGAGGTTAGAATCGTCAGAGTATAAGCCAGGTCCTAGGAAGCCAGAGGTAAGCGAAGTCGTATGCGTAGCAGGGTTCAAAGGGATACCAGAGAGCAGAGTAGTCCAGGACAAGCAGGGGTCAAAGCCAGGGAAATCCAAGATAAAACAGGAGCAGGAAACAACAGGAACACAGAGGGAGCACAGCATAGGTCAGGTACACACAGGGAAACAGGAACTATACAGAGCAGGGAAGAAGTGGACAGACAGGGGTTATAAAGGAGGACATACCAATAGGAGAGAGGGGAGGAGTAGAGAGAGAAGTGGGAGATGACAGGGATAGGACAGGGAGAGAAGAGGAGGAGACAGAAGGGGCAGTCAGGGGAATGGCCTGTAGGGATTGGGAGGCGGAGACATGGGGAACAGGATAAGAAGGGCCTGTGAGCGCGCCCCTGTAAGCTGGGGATGCGCGCGCACAGGTTGCAACACAGAGAGGGACCGCATGGAGCAAGGGAAGACTGCAGGAGGAGCACGGAGCCCAAAGAAGGGGACTGCGCGCATGACATGCGACCGTGAGACGGCATGCAGCGGCAGAGAGGAGGAAGGTGAGCCAGGGAGAGCAGTGGAGGAGCGTGTGCTCGCGCCCTCCGTGGGCTGAGGGAACGCACGCACCGGACGCGTCACCAGGCGTGCAGAATGCCGCGCCGCGGGCACCCCGCACGGAGATGGCAACGGGACAGATGGCACCACAGGGGAAGGTAAAGCGGCCACTGCGGGAGAGAGGGAGCGGGGAGGATCAAAGCAGGGACACAGGGAGCGCGTGGGTATGCGAGACCTGCGGGGAACGCGCTGCGGCAAGGGGAGAGAGGTAGAAGGTAAAGTAGAGGAGTGGGAAGGAGTAGAAGGGGCAACAGGAGATGGGAGAGAGGTACAAGGAGGGGAAGGAATCTCCTGAGTCGTCACAGTATCCCCCCTTGAGGATCAATCTCTGAGTGATCCAACCACGGCTTAAGGGGGAATTTCTGGTGAAACTGAGAAAGCAACCTTGGGGCGTGGATGTGGTGTGCAGGTACCCAGGAACGTTCTTACAAACACATGGTAACTGGTCGCTCGCCTAATAGTATGAGAATAAAAAACTTGGTGCATAGGGAAATATACAATAAATTACACTTGAACAAGTGACCACCCGGGGTCACTATAAGCCCTAGAAATTGCACTCTGAGTCACCATATACTGACATGTATATAGTATGAGCGGAAAATACGTATAATAACTAGGACCATAGGAGGGTCCTGTAACCCTTGGCAAAAGACCCAAAATGTAATTAAAACCAAAATAACAAAATTTTATTAAATCTAATTGTCACAGACAAACATGAATCAACATGTAGGGAAACAAATACATACATAGGATATTAAAATCATCGGTGGGAGAGACGGCTCGGGTAAGTGATTAAGCTAATATGCAAATACTTAGCTAGTAGGATTAGACAATGTCCAAAACGGATAGAAGGTATATGGTGGATTAACAATATGTGTCCTTATGATCAACAACTAGCAGTTCCAAAGTTTACCAAATACGTTGTGATTACCATACAATTAGGGCAACATAAGACACATAGCTGCATAAGTATCATGAGCCCAAAATATTAGTGGCTCATAGCCAAATGATGTTATCGTGGCTCAAGTGCCAATTATTACAGGAAGTTTATCAAAAAAAAAAAAGAAGAATTTTTTTGATAAACTTCCTGTAATAATTGGCAAAGCCAAGAAAACGTTGCACAGCCTTGAGCGAATTAGGGAGTGGCCAGTCGAGAACCGCCTTCAGCTTCTCTGGGTCCATGGAAAAACCTTGGCTGGAGATGATATAGCCTAGGAAGGCCGTGGAAGCCTGGTGAAACAGACATTTCTCCATGTTGGCGTAAAGACGGTTGGAACGAAGCCTGGAGAGCACAAGTTTGGTATGTTGAATGTGTTCCTCCAAATTTTTAGAAAAAATAAGAATGTCGTCTAGATAGACAATGACAAAAGTTACCAATACGTCACGGAAGATGTCGTTCATAAATTCCTGAAACACGGCAGGGGCGTTACACAGCCCAAAGGGCATAACAAGATATTCATAGTGTCCAGAACGTGTGTTAAATGCTGTTTTCCACTTGTCTCCCTCCCTTAAACGAATGAGATTATAGGCACCCCTTAAGTCAAGTTTTGAGAAGATAGAGGCCCCTTGGAGACGATCGAACAGTTCAGAAATGAGCGGAAGTGGATACCGGTTTTTCACCGTGATCTTATTGAGACCGCGGAAGTCGATGCATGGCCTCAGTGATCCATCCTTCTCCTTCACAAAGAAAAAGCCAGCCCTGGGTAGGAGAGGTGGAGTTGCGGATGAATCCTTATTCCATATTTTCTTGAATATAAGTAGTCATGGCCTTGGTCTCCAGGATGGAGAGTAGATAAGACTTAGACTTCGGCAGAACGGTCCCAGGGATGAGGTCGACCGGGCAATCGTATGGGCGGTGCGGAGGGAGGACCTCTGCTTGTACCTTGTTGAACACGTCCAAGTACTCATGGTACACGACAGGCAGGGACAAACGATCGGCAGGTACTGAGTCCAGACCAGCAAGCACAACCACGAGAGGATCCGCTGATGTAGTTTCTGCGGACGAGGGCCATTGGATAGGCAGAGTACTGGACCAACCAATGCGCGGATTGTGGAGTTGAAGCCAAGGCAATCCTAATATAATTTGTACGGAAGGGGATTGGAAAACGTCAAAGAGAATTACCTCCTTGTGACCATAAGCCAGGATCAAGGTAAGAGGAATAGACTCCCAGATGATGAAAGCCAGCTGGAGTGGTCGTCCGTCGATGGCCTCAAGGCCAACTGGGCTCTTCCTTCTGACCATGGGAATTTGATTCTCCTATGCGAACTGCTGGTCCAGGAAATTACCGCCCGATCCAGAATCGATGAACGCTTCGACCTTTACGACAAGGTTGGGACCCTCCAGCGTGGCTGGTAGCATAAACTTCTTTGGGAGAGCTTTGGAAGGAGAGGGGTTAGGAGAGACAGTACCCAGTAGAAGCCCCTCTACCTTTAGTGGGTGTGCCCGTTTCCCGGCTTCAAGGGACAATTCTGGAGACGATGTTCCGAGGAAGCACAGTAGAAACACAGCCTGTTCTGGTGCCGCCACGCTCTCTCAGTTGCCTGGAGTTGGTTCTGCTGCCTCCAGGGCCAGGAGAGGAGTAGCGACTGACCTGTGAGAAACAACAGAGGGAGAAGAACCGGAACAGTGTTTCTCGTGTCGTCGCTCCTGCGTACGCTGATCCATGCGTACGCTCAGGGTGATGAGTTCCTCCAGGGACGTAGGCCAGGCGTGAGTAGCCAGATCGTCTTTCAACGTATCTGAGAGTCTGTGCCAGAACGCAGCGGGGAGGGCCTCATCATCCATTGTACTTTGGCGGCCAGCATACGGAACACGATGGTGTATTTGGCAGCTGAATTTGGACCCTGAGAAACATGAAAGAGGGAGAAGGCGGCTGTCTCGTGCCGTACGGGGGTATCAAACACAAGTTGAAATTCACGTCTGAATAAAGAATAATCTTGCATTATTTCGCATCTACGCTCCCATAGGGGAGAGGCCCAGGCAAGAGCGTCTCCGGTGAGCAGAGCATAAATATAAGCAATTTTAGCACGGCCAGTAGGAAACAGAGAGGGAGACATTTCAAACTGCACCTCGCATTGGTTTAAGAAACCGCAGCAGGTGAGGGGGTTCCCATCATAGCGATTCGGAGAGGGAATCCGTGGGCCAGGGCTGGCGTAGGTAGTGGCCATTGTTGGCGCAGGGGCCGTAGAACCCTCCTGGTGGGTAAAGGTTGCCAATTGCTGGGAGACAGTGGACAGCTGATCGCTAACAAAGTGTAAGGCCTCTATGGTAATACTTGTACCCACCTCAGGGGGGTCTGCGTTTGTTGGGCTCTGCATAATGTCACGCCTGTATGCCCGCAGACCTGGCTAGACCCCAGAACTGAGGTGGGAACGGTATGATACCACACACCCACAGCAGTGGGAGCAAGCCCGGAGTGTGGTATCGTGTTGCTGGGCCTGTTGGAAGAGTTGTTAGTTTATACTTGCAATGCTTGGGGATGTCCGTAAGAATAGTCGTGTCCGTGTGCCAATGTTCAGGAGTCCAGAGGTTAGAATCGTCAGAGTATAAGCCAGGTCCTAGGAAGCCAGAGGTAAGCGAAGTCGTATGCGTGGCAGGGTTCAAAGGGATACCAGAGTGCAGAGTAGTCCAGGACAAGCAGGGGTCAAAGCCAGGGTAATCCAAGATAACACAGGAGCAGGAAACAACAGGAACACAGAGGGAGCACAGCATAGGTCAGGTACACACGGGAACAGGAACTATGCAGAGCGGGGAAGAAGTGGACAGACAGGGGTTATAAAGGAGGGCATACCAATAGGAGAGAGGGGAGGAGTAGAGAGAGAAGTGGGAGACGACAGGGATAGGACTGGGGGAGAAGAGGAGGAGACAAAAGGGGCAGTCAGGGGAATGGCCTGTAGGGATTGGGAGGCGGAGACATGGGGAACAGGATAAGGGCCTGTGCACGCGCCCCCTGTAAGCTGGGGATGCGCGCGCACAGGTTGCAACACAGAGAGGGACCGCATGGAGCATGGGAAGACTGCAGGAGGAGCATGGAGCCCAAAGAAGGGGACCGCGCGCGTGACATGCGACCGCGAGATGGCATGCAGCGGCAGAGAGGAGGAAGCAGGTGAGCCAGGGAGAGCAGTGGAGGAGCGTGTGCGCGCGCCCTCCGTGGGCTGAGGGAACGCACGCTCCTTAGACCACAAAGCCGGTTCTGGATTGCACAGTTTGTAGTCATTCGTAGTTGGGTCAGGGTTGGAGAATGTAGAGTAATCCTTAGACAAGCTAGGGTCAGGGTTGGAGACGTCGGGGTAATCAAAATCCAGGCAGGAGTTTGGCAACAAGGAATCAGGAACACTCCACTTAAGAGTAGCAGCTGCGCTACGGGAATGGCCTCTGCGGGAGGAGCAGCCCATAACGAAGGCCTCTGCAAGGCAGGAATGCAGCAGGCCTCAGGAAACAGGAAGCTGAAGGATTGCGCTGGGGATCCAGCGCTTCAGCAAAGGAAACAGGACACGGCCTCTGCAATGGAAAAAGGCAATAGGCCCCAGGAACCAGACCTCTGCAGGGAGAGAAGGCAGCAGGCCTCAGGGAACAGGAAGCTGAAGGTTTGCACTGGGGATCCAGCGCTTAAGCACAGGAACCAAGACACGGCCTTTGCAATGAAGAAATGCAGCAGGCCCCAGGAACTAGAAGGCCAAGACAAAGTAGCTTGTGGCAAACACAGTTACATCCTAGTAGAAAGGACTATGCTCGGCACTGATGCAATGTAAGAGAGCAGTATAAGAAGGCCAGTGGGCCAATCCCAGGAGAGAGGTGTGAGGGCATTCCTACAATGAGAGAGCACAGAGGCAGGACTGCAGTAATTGCCAGCACAGGTGGGTGTGAGGGGAGGTTGTCTGGAAACAGCACAGTTCTGTAAGGAAAGGGTTTCCACCAAACCCAGCAACGAATTCCTTACAGGGGGAGAATGTTAAAAAGGTTCGAAGAGATTTGAAACTAGGATGGAGGGGGGAGGGGAATGAAACAGATAAACTAAATAGAATAGAAGAGGATACAAGGGGTTATGGAGGTAGAATGGGGGCAAGTGCGAGTTTGACAAACTTCTAAAGACTAAACCAGGGGTCTCAAACTCGGTCCTCAAGAGCCGTACAGAGGCCAGCTTTTATGGATATCCTTGTTTCAGCACAGGTGGCTCAACCAGTGGCCCAGTCAAGCACTGAGCCACTGATTGAGCCACCTGTGCTTAAACAGGGATATCCATAAAAGCTGGCCTGTGTGCGGCTCTTGAGGACCGAGTTTGGAGACCCCTGGACTAAACCAAGTGGGCGCAGAAAGGAAGGAGCAGATAAGATAATAGTCCAGGCTGACAAAAAACTTAAATGCATGCTTGCTAATGCAAGAAGCCTGACAGATAAAATGTGGGAGCTTGAATTAATAGTTGCAAGGGAGCAGTATGATATCATAGGCATTACTTAAACATGGTGGGATGAAACTCATGATTGGGCAGTTTATTTAGAGCAGGGGTGGGGAACCTTTTTTCTGCCAAGGGCCATTTTGATATTTATAAAATCATTTGAGGGCCATACAAAATTATCAACTTAAAAATTAGACTGCTATATTTGATCAAACATTTAATTAACTCACCCCTAATGTGATGGATGGAAATGCTTCTCTTTGGGTGACTGGCTGAATGACACTTGGGTGGTGGGTGACTATGACTGACTGTGGGTTGGTGTCTGTATATACACACACACACACACACGGAGAAATGTGCAGGGGGGGGGGAAATCAGACTCTTAGACCCACTCTCTCAGACTCTCAGACCCACTCTCTCAGACTCTCAGACCCACTCTCCCAGACTCTCAGACTCTCAGACTCACTCTCTCAGACTCTCAGACCCATTCTCTCAGACTCTCAGACCCACACTCTCAGACTCTCAGACTCTCAGACCCACTCTTTCAGACTCTCAGACCCTCAGACTCACTCTCTCAGACTCTCAGACCCACTCTCTCAGACTCTCAGACTTACTCTCTCAGACTCTCAGGCCCACTCTCCCAGACCCACTCTCTCAGACTCTCAGACCCACACTCCCAGACCCACTCTCTCAGACTCTCAGACCCTCAGACTCTCAGACCCTCATACTCTCAGACCCTCAGACTCTCAGACTCACACTATCAGACAGACACTCTCAGACTCTCCCTGACCCAGACTCTCAGACCCACTCTCTCAGACTCTCAGACCCACTCTCTCAGACTCTCAGACCCTCAGACTCTCAGACCCACACTCTCAGACTCACACTCTCAGACCCACACTCTCAGACCCACACTCTCAGACCCACACTCTCAGACAGACACTCTCAGACAGACACTCTCAGACAGACACTCAGACTCTCCCTGACCCACACTCTCAGACTCTCCCTGACCCACACTCTCAGAGTCTCCCTGACCCACACTCACCCTGACGCACACTCTCCCTGACCTACACTCTCAGACTCTCCCTGACCCACAAACTCAGACTCTCCCTGACCCACACTCACCCTGACCCACACTCACCCTGACCCACACTCACCCTGACCCACACTCTCCCTGACCCACACTCTCCCTGACCCACACTCAAGCAAAATTCTACTGAAGGCTCCAAAGACAAGTGTTAAACTTGAGTGGCACTCAGTTGAAGTGAGTGACACTTGACAGGACCACAGACACGGCAGTCAAGTTCAATGCACTGAGTGAGTGCGACTTAGTCTTCCTGAAGTAAAAAATTGCAAATTGAATACAAATACTCCAAATACTACCTGCACCGAAATCCATCACCAATGATGCTAAACAAGAATGACAATCAGCTGCAAGAAGTGACAACTTGAGATGCATGAGGGACAGTCTGACAGCTTAGATCACACAGAGTCATTTTATGGGGCACAGATCATGGGGGAGGGGAGGTGTCTGCAAAAGTTATTCATACAACATGTATTGAAGTCAGGGAGACCAATGATGCTGGGATTAGGTGTCACTCAGTGACTGAGTGACAGGCCTGGTGGTGTCCCAGGGCCCCCCTGCCCTCCCTGTCAGGGCCCTGCATGGTTCCCTCTCCACTGCGGAGCAGGTGCCCTCCTCCGCAGCTGCTGCACGGTGTGGGGAGGAGGAGGAGAGTCATAGTGAGGTGTCTCTCCCTCCGCAGACTCGCTCTTCCATCCCCCAAGCCAGTGATTCACAACCTTTTTTGTTTGGAGGAACCCTTTAAGTATTTTGTAACATTTTGGAGAACCCCTATCTGGATGACATGTTTGACAGGGGGTAAATCACAAAATAGACGTGTAAAGCAGTGGGGATAATAAATAGTAATTAACTCATACTTTTGAATAAACAATGTGTATATATTTTGTAATGATTTTGGTTTAAACATCACCCCCCCGCATCTCTCTCCATCCCCCCCCCCTTCTCCCACACCTCCCCCCCCCCCTGCATCTCACATCATCCCCCAATGATCAATCGATATCTCTCCCCCTCTCTCCTCTACCTTTCTCCCTCCTCTCCTTCCTTCTGTTTCATCTCCTTCTCTCTCTCCTCTTCCTTTCTACCTCTTTCCCCCTCTCTCTCATTCTCTCTCCTCTCCCCCTCTCCCTCCTCTCTCCTCTTCCATTCTACCTCTCTCCTCTACATCTCTCCATCCTTCTCTCTTCTATCCCCCTTCTTTCTCTCTCTCTACCTCTCCATCCCTCTCCTGTCCCTCCTCTGTCCACTCTCCCCTCTCCTCTATCTCATTCTCTCTCCTCTTCCTCTCTACCCCTCTCTCTCTCCTCTCTCTCATTTTCTCTCCAGATCTCTCTCCTCTACCTCTCTCCAAATCTCTCTCCTCTCCCCCCTCTCCTCTCCCCTCCCTCCCTCCTTTTGTCTCCTCTCCTCTCTCCTATTCCTTTCTCCCTCTACCTCTCTCTCATCTATCTCTCTTCTCTCCCTCATTCTCCCTCCTCTTCCTCTCTACCCCTCTCTCTCTCCTCTCTCTCATTTTCTCTCCAGATCTCTCTCCTCTACCTCTCTCCACATCTCTCTCCTCTCCCCCCTCTCCTCTCCCCTCCCTCCCTCCCTCCTTCTGTCTCCTCCCCTCTCTCCTATTCCTTTCTCCCTCTACCTCTCTCTCCTCTATCTCTCTTCTCTCCCTCATTCTCTCTCCTCTCCCCCTCTCCCCCTCTCCATCTCTCCTCTACATCTCTCCCCTCCTCTCTCCCCCTCCTTCTCTCTACCTCTTTCCCCTCTCTCCCCTCCCCCTCTCTCTCCCCTCTCTCTCATTCTCTCTCCCCTTCCCCTCTCCTCTTCCTATCTGCCTCTACATCTCTCCTCTACCTCTCTCCCTCCTCTGTCCCCTCTCTCCCCTCCCCACTCTCTCCTCTCACTCATTCTCGCCCCCCTCCCCCTCTCCTCTTCCTTTCTCCCTCTACATCTCTCCCCTCTCTTCTATCCCCTCTCCTCTCCTCTCTCCCTCTCTGACACACACACACACACACACACTCAGTCTGACACACACACACTCAGTCTGACACACACACTTAGTCTGACACACACACAGTCTGACACACACACACACACACACTCAGTCTGACACACACACACACACACACACACAGTCTGACACACACACACACAGTCTGACACACACACACACACAAAAGCAACTTTGAGCAGAAGCAGCAGCATCTCCCCCCACACCTCCGGTAGCTCACATGAAAAGTTCACAGAAGAAGTCGACACCACAGATGACCCCCTCCCCCCCACTCTTCCCTCTCACAGGCATGAGGCAGCGAGGACTGCACATGAGCTCCTAGGAGGGAGGAGGAGAGCGATGGGGGGAGAGCCCGGTTGGGAATCACTGCCCCAAGCCCCACTCCTCTTATAGCCCCCCCCCCTCGAGCCGCCCTGGTGATACTCGGGTCCTGCATCACCTCCTCGAAGGCCGCCATCTTCCCCTCCTACTCCGGCGGCTGCTGCTGCTGCTCTGGACGTGCGCGGAGGCAAGGGGGAATTGGGGCAAGGGGGAAGCAAGGGAGGCATGGAGCAGACTCACCACGTGCTCCATGCAGGAAGAGGCGGGCCTCGCTTTGCAAGCTCGTCTAGAGCTTGCTGTGGTCCAAACAAAAAAAAATCTTGGCAGCGTGCCAACACGCGGCAGTCAATCAGTAGAGGGGGAGGTTTTGTTTTTTCCCTCCTTTCTTGCAGGTGCATCGCGAGCGCGGTAAGCGGGCAATGGGATTTATCGAATGGCAGGGGGCACGTGCAGCCGGGCCCCCTGACTCACGGGGGGGTGGACCAAATGATTTCACGGGCCTTATACAACCTGCCGGATGGATGTTCCACACCCCTGCTCTGGATCAATAAGTAAGTATAGATATAAGATAAACTATCTGTTGTATAAATTTAGCATAGGTTGAACTTCATGGACGTACGTCTTTTTTCAACCTCATCTATTATGTAACTATGTAACTATGATTATAAGTTTTTGTGCTTTGGTTTTGCAGCTTTGTTAGGCGCAATAATCTATTTTATAGCTGAATATGTTTATTCTCCTGGTATCGTGTTCACAGGTAATGGTACTGTTATTTCCCAACCCCTAAGTACAAGAAAAACTCATGAATTATATTTAACCCCTTGGGAGAAGGATAATACGTTTGTAAATGTTTGCAGATTCATATATAACAAATCTGGGATAAATGAATCCTGCTGGGTGTGCGTGTAGACGGACGCTCACAGAGGTACAAAATTGGAGACTTTTGTAAGGTGAAATTATAACAAGGCTTTATTGTGCCTTTTCCTTAACATCAGGAAACCATCCAAACAAAGCTTCTATTCACTTGGGAGTATTTCTAGTGAAATACTATGCAATTCACAACTCCCTTAGATAAGCATGTCTCCCAGCCCCAAACACATAGCATGAAATGAACAGATATAAAAAGTCTTGTTAATAAAAGTCTTATCTGTTAGCTGGCTGCTGTATGGGGAAGCTTCTCTGCTCTCCTGGAACCGCACCCATGTGTGCACAGAAAATGTCAGCATCCAGGTTTAGAAGTCTTATTTGTCAGCTCCAGAGATCTGTGTTCTCTTGGTCAGTCTCTCCTGTGAGACTCAAGAACCTCTGCTCTGTCTTCAAAGTTCAGCTCACACGTGAGCTAAGGAGTCACTTCCTGTCTCAAAGGCAGGCTTTTTCTACCACCTGTAATCAGGCAGGTGGTGTTAGTTAATTTGCTACCAGCAGTTAACCACCACACTGCTGGATTAGAGGCACATTTGTGAACAGGGATAAGTCCCCTGTTACAGTGCGGATACATACTGTGAAATAATTATTGACAGGAGGGCTATGGAGAAGACAAAGGGTCTGGGGTTACTGGTCTTTCATCTTGTCTCCTCTATTGTATGTGTGTATGTCTGGTAAGTGTTTATTGGTCATTCTGTGTACAGGATGGAATGTGTGATTGGGCAAGGTTTGCTCTGGGATTATCCAAGGTAAATCATGTACTCCCTAGGAATTTGGGAGAAACAAGTATTATGGGATGGCTGCAATGTGGAGCTTGTGGATTGGGTGAAGGGATAATATATGCATATAAGATAAGGGTTATATGTAATGTATAAATACGGAGACTGGGGTGATCCCACCTCAGATCACACTGAAACAGCTTGCTGATGTGTCATCTCCTTGTGCACTCGTAAATAAAGATTCCTTGATACTCACCGAACCTGCCTGCAGTTCTTGGTACCCCGGGGGTACCCCAGAAAAGGCTGCAATCACAGTTGGTGTCAAGAAGTGTGATTCCTACATTTCGGGAATGGGACCAAAGGAGGAACGGGAGATCCCAAGACATTCTCCAGGTCCACCAAATACAAGGTAAGCCACCTTTTCTAAAATGGCTTTGAAATAATTGTTGAATGCCTTGGTGAAACTTTGAACTCCTGACGGTCTTACCCGAGTGACGGAATCCCGTGAGTATTAAGAAATATTTATAAAAACAGTATAAAGATTGTCTGTGTAACTAAGGAATATTGTCTGTAAAAATATAGTGTAAAACTGCAGTAACTATAATGGGAAATTCATCCCCTGTGGAACTGGAAAGGGACCCACCCAGGGGGTTGCCCCTATTTTGTATGATACAATTGTAAGGTCCCCCAGCATGTAAATTTCTGGAACAGTGGACAGGGATCACTAGTAAATAAAATTCCTATAACTATATCAGGAATATAATATAAATGAATTGCAAAGAAAATGAGGGACTGAACCTAAAAATCAATTCAGCTCATGTCTGTAGCCCACAGCTGCAGAAGCAGCCCCCACCCCTCCCTTCACACAAACGTACACAGGAGTTTGTACACTTCACAGTATACAAGTTAACCATTAACCTAGAAAGACATTTGCTAGGATTCAATATAAAACCTTTTTTTTTTTTTAAAGTAGTTTTAAAGAATGGCTCATATGTAATTATTTGGCTAAAAAAAATAAAATCAGAAGAGTATAAGTTCTGATTATCTTATTTCTATGTCTTGCACTTAAAAAGAAAAAGGGGATTATCTCTCTCTCTCTCTCTCTGTTTTAGAAAGGTCATAGTAACAGCTTGAAGGCATAACTATTACATGTTGTGAAGTGAAGTGTTTGTGTGTCACTCTCTGATAGTTGATGATTTAGAAGAATAATAAGGGTTAAAATAAACCTAGGCAGCATTGTTTGTTAGTGTAAAGCTTTCAAAGAAAATGTGAAATTTGGCAGTTGTAAAAAGATTTCTTTACATCCTGACTCAAGTGTAGATTTGTTATTTACATAGTAATTCCATAGCTCATTAGCATGTTTTTACTGTAGCACACGTTTTGTTATTCCTGGGCTTGGGAGATACTGTGTTACAATATGTAAATGATCTATTGATACAAATAAAATATGAAGATAAGTAATTAGAAATAAATAGTAATTAAAACAATAAGATTTTTGTTTTATAGGAAAGGTTGCAGAGATGGTTTTGTTTTTTTAGTTATCAAGGTTTCTTTGTTCAAACTTATAATAGGAAACTAACGGATTGTTTTCTTAAATTAACTGGTCCTGTCTGATTTTTGAACAACAGTCATTGAAAAGAGTGAAGGTTAAAAGCAGCTCACACAAATAATAAAGACCCTATCGGCAATTCTACAGCAGGGCAAGCTGCAAAACACGCTGCAGCTCAATGTCTATCTGTAACAGCTCTCTATGTTGCCCACCCTGACGCAAATAGCGCAGACACCATTATTTTGCCTATGGACATGCCTCAGGAGTACTCACGCAAACACACGGTACCGGAGGCCAATGGCCTATTATAGTACTATACTAGATGCAGTAGTAGCACAAGCTTTCCCCATATGAATGGGGGGTAGTGGCAGCTGCTGCAGCAGCCTTCGCTGATACTTGTGAAACAATAGTACAGTACAGGAAAACACCCAACTAAGACCAGAACTCTACGAGACCACCCTTGACAATCCCCTCAGAGTTAGTATGTACTAAATAACAAATATTTTATAAGTGCTGCAGTAACAGGTATATATATATATGTTTTTTTAAATTTCCCCAGCTCACGCTGAAATTTCACATGCTCGCTCTGCTGTTTTACCCCCACTCGCGCTGGACAAAAAAATTAAAAAAAAGCCGAGGCGGGTTTATCTTGTTGGGGGAGATTAACCCGCCTCCGGCTCTCTGAGCAGTGCCCTCCCTCCTCCCCCGCCTCTCAGCAATACTTTCCCTCCCTCCTCCCCCGCCTCTCAGCAATACTTTCCCTCCTCTCATTGGCGCTTTCACTCCTCCCCCTTCCGGGAGCCAGCCCCTTCCACGCCTCTGTCTGCCACAGGCCCCTGCAGGGCCATCTGTCACCCTCCCCTACCATCGGGCCATTCGCCCCCCCTCCCATCGGCCCATCCGCCCCCCCCCCCATCGGCCCATCTGCCCCCCCCCTCCCATCGGGCCATCCGCTGCCGGGCCCATCATGTTGGGCCAGAGCGTCCGCAGATCCCACTACGGTGAGGGCCCAGGCCAGGTAACGGGTGTGCCCTGGGGGGGAGGCGGGACATCGCCGCAGCTCGTGCTCTTTCCGGGTGCAGTGAGGCTCAGGGCGGCCCTGTCTCATGTGTGGGGGCTGAGAGGCCTCATGATGTCCCTGGGGCGTCCTTGTCTCTGTGTGGGGGTTGGGAGGCCTCGCTTGGGGGTTCCCGGGGGGCTGCGCTGATGTAACGCTGCAGTTACCCACCCACAACTTACCCACCCTCCCACTCAATCACCCCAGCCTCCCACTCACTCACCCCCCCACTCCCTCCCACCTACTCACCCCCCCCACCTATTCACCTACTCACCCCCCCACCTACTCACCTACTCACCCTCCAACCTACTCACCCTCCCACTTACTCACGCTCCCACCTACTCACCCTCCCACCTACTCACCTACTCACCCTCCCACCTACTCACCCTCCCACCTACTCACCCTCCCACCTACTCACCCAGTCATCCTCTCACTCAGACACCCTCCCACCCTCCCACCCTCTCACCCAGTCACCCTCCCACCCAGAGTCACCCTCAAACCCAGTCACCCTATCACCCTCCCACCCAGTCAACCTCCCACCCAGTCACCCTCCCACCCAGTCACCCTCTCACCCAGTCACCCTTCCACCCAGTCACCCTTCCACCCGGTCACCCATCCCACACTCCCACCCAGTCACCCTCCCACCCAATCACCCTCCCACCCTCCCACTCAGTCATCCTCCCACCCAGTTACCCTCTCACCCAGTCACCCTTCCACCCAGTCACCCTTCCACCCAGTCACCCTTCCTCCCTCCCACCCTCTCACCCAGTCACCCTCCCACCCAGTCACCCTCCCACCCAGTCACCCTCCCACCCAGTCACCCTCTCACCCAGTCACCCTCTCACCTAGTCTCCCACCCACCTAGTCACCCTCCCATCCCCTACTCGCCCTCCCATCCCCTACTCACACACTCACCCCCTACTCACACACTCACCCACCCTACTCACACACTCACCCACCTGACTAGTCACACACTCACCCACCCACCAAGTCACACACTCACCCACCAACTAGTCACACACTCACTTCTTAGTAGCAATTTACGCCTTTTTTAAAAGTGGGGGTGGGGCTAGGGGTGGGACTAATGGCAGGCTGGGGGTGGGGCTAGGTGGCGAGTAGATTTTTTGGCTGGGCGAGTAGATTTTTGGGTGATTTGTCGAACACTGTATATATATATAAATATATATATACTGCTGTGGCAGCTTTTATTCTAACAAATCGCCGTTTTTTCCCCGGCTTTTTCCTGGAATGCGACGCTCTTCACCTGGCACATGCCGCGTTCATTTTGCGTTCCCAGCCACGGGTCATGCGCGGCTGACGCGCGGTTGATGCGTTTATTGAGAATGGTTCGGATTTAATAGGTTGCAATTCTTCGCGTGTCCGCCAGATGGCAGATATTCATGAATTGTAATGCGCATGCGCTTCAGTAATGTGTCGACTTGCATGTGTGATGTTTAAAAAAGATACCACAGTGTGCTATTGTAACTTGGCCTTGAGACTGAAGGAAGAGGTTGCAAAAATGTATCAATTTAGGCTTTTCATATTAAAGAAAGACAAAGACCAGGTTCAGTTACAGTATTCTCCAGAGACCCGCCCGCCATGAGTGTTCAAGTGCAGCCCGCTTTCCAAAAACTCGACAGAAGTTACGCGTATTTGATATGGGCCCCGATTAATGCAACAGAGGATAAGATGGCAACAGTTGTTCAAATTTATCAGTATTTTATCGAAAACTATGACTTTTACAAATTTTCGCCAACTCCTCATACGTGGAAGCGTGCAATAAGGAAAAGGTTATGTAGCGATCCCTGTTTTTATCGTATTGAGCCACAATTTGTTGGAGGGTATTGGTGTTTATCACCGGCTTTTTCCTGTATCTATGATCAAAAGGCGAAGGGTCGTGTTAACACCAACTAAGAAACGACAGTCGCTGCCAAGCAATGCACCTGCACCGGCTTCCAAAGACGGTCCCGCCGTCAGTGACAACCCTGAGCCTGAGCCGGATTTCGTGTGCAGTTTCGATCAAGCTTGCATGTACCTAAGCAATTTCCAGCCTCATCAGCTGACTACAGGTGGACTAGTCCCGCTGCAAACTATCAACGTGGATGATCAAGAACGCTGGACTGGCAGTGGACCGGTGCCGACGCCAGCTGAATGGGAAATACTATGGTGAGTATTGTTGCCGTATTATTTTCTGTGTTTTTTTTAATTTGACAATACAGTATCAATATCGGTGCGATTCAAAAGTCAAGCGATTCTCCTGTAAGCAATATCATTGGCTGAGCGGCTTCTACAGTACTGCAGATACTGAACAATTGCTGGAACGCTAGGCGCATGCGCATTGGAGCCTTCTTGAAACGCATATGCGTGTCATCATATCAACGGTAGGCGCATGCGCATGTGAACAGGAGACGCCCCCCCAAGAAAATTATTGGTGGGACTGGCTGGGTACTTCTTTAGGGGGCTGACCATTACAGTAAAACTTTTCTTTTTGTTTTTCCTCAGAAAAGAAAACGGCTAATGGAGGGATTTCGATGGATAATATCGCTTTGTGTAACAATGCCTGCACATTGCTGAATCGGATTTAAAAACCCACGTACCGGAGTCTACAGTTTAGTAGCCGTTGTTATTGATTAGGATAGAATACTGTACCTGAAACAGTATGCTGATGTTTTCCGGCTGTACAGTATACTGTACAATACTTTTTTATATACAGTACAGTATACTGTGTAATAACCCCGAAAAAATAAAAACTATGCATTTATTCTACATGTATCACATACATTATGTGTCTTCTACAGTATACAGTGCCAGTACATACAGTACAGTTTGTGTCTTCTATTTTTTTTTAATACTCTTATACTGAGCATGCCTACAGTATACAGTGCAGTATGCCTCGACATTCTAGAAACACTGTATTTTGTTACAGTAGCAAAGGAGCAAATGGAAACAATGTAAGACAAATCAACATGTTCTTTTATTGGTGGAGTAAGTACAAAAACATTTATTTACAAATACTGTGCAATGTAGAAACATTTTAAGTGCACAGCAATTCAAAACATCAACAGGTGTATGGTTTACTGCTACAGTGCATGTGTGGAAACATTTATGTCAGTCAGTATGGTTTACAGTCACATGTTTTAAAAAAAAATCTTTATTTATAAAATAAGCAAAACGCAACATCTCCTTTATTAAAGAACGACAAGTCAAAACATATACTGTACAGTGGGATGGTGTGCAAAACAGTCGGCACCAGTACAGTCCTTGAGGGCAGCAAACAGGGCGGGTTTTCAGGGTAACCTTTGAAAACCGTGTCTGTTTGCGGCCCCCAGGGACTGGAATTGTGCATGTCCTGTGTGTGTGGACAGCAAGTTAAAACATTTCTGTATAAATACAAGTTAAAAAAAACACACAACAACATCTCCTTTATTTAAGTACAGGAGGTCAAAGCATGTACAGTACAATACAGTTCAGCACAACAGTATGGTCTTACCTGTGATTACAAAAAAAATGTATTCATAAAATGCAGTATACAAACGAAACATCTCCTTTATTAAAGAAACATTTACAGTACAGTGGGATGGTGCACAAAACTGTCAGTCAGACCTGCACCACTTCAGTCCTCGAGAGCAGCAAACAGGGCAGGTTTTCAGGACAACCTTGAAAACCGTGCCTGTTTGCGGCCCCCAGGGACTGGAATTGTGCATGTCCTGTGTGTGTGGACAGCAAATTAAAACATTTCTGTATAAATACAAGTAAAAAAACACACAACATCTCCTTTATTTAAGTACAGCAGGTCAAATCATGTACAGTACAATACAGTTCAGCACAACAGTATGGTCTTACAGAAAGTCCTCCGCATTGTCCGTCCATGGCCGATTCCTTGCATGGCGCAAAACGCCATTAATGCAGTCTCGAACGCCTTTCATTACAGGATCTGTAATTGGATAAAAGCGCCGCATTTCATCCCGAATGTTCCGTCTTAAATTGGCAGGAAGCGCCTTTTTAACGCGATTTCCGTCGTAGTTCACTTTGAAGGCCCAGTCACACTACAACGAGTAGGGAACATGGTGCTTAAAAAGAAACAAGGCATCCTTGTGGGGTGCACCAGCACTCTTCACCCTATACTTCTCCCTGAGTGCCGGTGGCAGATCGCACAGGGTGATGTCGGGCACCGTATCGATGCGAGCGACTGTAGGTCTTTTGGGAGCGGGTGTGCTTGAGGTGACGTGGCAGATGGTAGTTTCTGGGAGGAACTTTCCTCTCGGTCTGGTCGCGCTTTTGTGTCCTGGCTTGGTCTTGACAGTTTGTCATGTCCTCCTCAACGGCATACATGTACATTGCATCTTCTGGTGGAGGGTGCGCTGTTGATGGAAGGGGTTTTGTGGTCCCATTCTCACATCCAGTGTCACCACCCCTGCTCCGCGTCGGGAAACAGGGCATTAACAACCGAGCAAATAATGTAGCCCGCTATGTCCACCTCTATCTTCTCCATCCGTCGATCCATACGTGTGATCGATTTGTACATCCGTTGCTCCACATTTAGCATTGTCTCCAGAAGCAGATGCTATCTTTGCTAGCACATATAATTCCCGGGAAGATCCACAGTTATCCCATTCGCTCCGGTCTAACAAGCTGCTTCTTGTGCAGGCGTGTGAACATCTGGGGGGATGGGTGCAATGGAGGCTGAGATGGGGGTTCCATGGAGAGAAGCAGCAGCGACAGCGAAATAAGAGTGGAGGAGTGACTGTGGATAATCCGTTAGAGGAGAAGCGGCACGTCATCGAAAGGGAGTGGGAGAAAGTGGACCTTGGATTTCCGGACGAGAAGCAGTCGGCCTGTGGGTTTCTTGTGAGGGGCGGCGGCTGCGGCGTAAGGACGAGGGGAGGAGAAGACGGGCTGAGATTTCCGGACAAGGCGGGCAGAGTCGTCGAAGCGTATGGAGGAAGTTGTCTGCGGGTTCGTGGGTTGGCTGCCAACGTTTTGCGTCGAGAGTAATCACCGTATATCTTCTTGACAAATAAGGCGTGATGTACTAGAAAACCCTTAGCCTTGGGGCAGCAGAAGGTTTTCTTTATGGGCCTTAGCCGTGTCGCTTTTGCGCTTGGCGTAGAAACGGCAAACCGCCTTTACTTTTTCTGCTTGACAGGCCGGCAGAGGCGAGTGGGTTCCTGTGTCCGTAGAATCGGGGTTGCCTCATGGAAGCAGGTGCACAATGCAGTATCTGGACAAGGGCAAGTTCAGATACAGAACATCAACCTTTTTGCATGGCGGTACCAGGACGTGTTGAAAGTGGGCGTACTCTAGTTGAGTCCTTACCGTATAATTACAACCATCCATTTTGTGGATTCACTGCACATTGAATACACACGACAACCTCGAATATAATTCTTGAGTTTTGTATTTCTTCTACTACTCTCGCAGAATGCCTGTTAAAAAAGATTTCAAGGGCTCAGCATGCGAATGAAGGACATTTACACGTAGCGGACACCGAATTGCTGCTATCCAACGTGGTTAGCTACTTCTTGCATCGTTGTGCCAGCAACCACGTGAGCTAATCAAACACACGGAAAACAGAGAACGCAAAAGGTTACCAAGGGTAACTAACGCGTAAGTACAGTACTTTATCAACTTTAAAAAAATTATTTTAAAAATTTAATCTAATAATTTTGTTTTTCTGTGATTATATATACAAGTATTATATTTTTTGTAGTGATTTATATTTATATCATACAGTATATATATTTTGTATATTTATATTTATATTACAACAGATATATAAATTTTGTAGTATATTTATATTAACCGTATATATATGTTTTGTATATTTTTGTATATTATTCAGTACAGTATATATTTTGTATATTTAATTAATATTTTATATTGCTGCATATTAATAAAACAATATATTTTCTTTACATTGTAGGAGACACCTCTGGTTGACAAAATAAGTGAGGAGAATGATGAGAGGAGTGTCATTAAGGGTCAAAACACTCTGCAGGAAAAGCACAATCTGACGTATCCGAGTAGCCAGCATAAGAAGATGAGACGCAGCATGTGGATGGAAATATGGACGTGTGAGGTTAGACTGGCAAGTACAGGAGTAAAAGTGTTGTTTAGGAAACTGTACTGTACGCTAAATTAATTTCCTTGTCATTACAAGAGCGTACCCCATGATACGGGACGCAAGAACAAAAAATCAAAGAGTGGTCCGGCCAGGGCACGGATCGACTGTGGTATACTTTCCAGGATTGCAATCTTTCACTGATGATCTACTGTGTCGCTGTAGAGATTTGCAAGCTTTGCATTCCACAGAAAAAAGGGCGGCTGCATATCTTTGAAGCCAGCGGCCAAACAAACCCCGTGAAGCCTGCTGTGTGGGGTGGCCATCTTCCGTAGGCGTGGACCCAGGATGCCTTGTGGCTCTTCGGAAGGTAAAATATCTCACTATATATTTGTGAAAGCCTGTAAAATGTTTGTCTGGGGAAATCTCATTGGTCCCTTGGCCGCCCGCCCCCACACCTCTTCAATTGTGCCGAGGCGAGGTGACGGCCCAAAACACACCACCCCACACACCCACCCCCCTCGCTCTCGTGGGCTCTCCCTCAATAGACCGCTCCCCAACTGACCATCCCGAACGCTCCCCACTGCTCCACCACCCATAGGCCACTCCCTCACCCCGGCCCCCCCCACATAACTCCCCTCACCCCGCTTCACCCACAAGAACCCACAAACGCTCAAACCCCCCCCGCCGTCGCTTGACCCCCCACACACCACTCAGCACGCTCTTCTGCGGCTCTCCCCTCACACAGGCAATGCCTCGTCCCCATCCCAAGGTCGCTCCTCTCGCGTCCGCTGTCTCCACCTCTCCCCCCCGCTAAGGCCACAGCACCTCCCACCGGAGCGTGTCAGCCTCGCTGCGAGGAGCCCGAGGTGGAGGAGGGCGGCCGTGAAACCCGGAGTAAGAGGAGCGCAGCCGTGTACAAGGTGAGTACATGCAGGGGAATGGTTATTTACCAGTGTCCCTGACTTCCTCCCCCTGCCCTTTGCCCCGCCCGTACCCCTCCCTACCCCCCGCCCTACCCTCCCTACCCCCCTGCCCCTTGCCCTCCCTTCCATTGCCACTGCCCTCCCTCACCCCGCCCTTTGCCCCCTGCCGCTCCCCCTCGCCCCTGTCCTTTGCCCTCCTGCCCTCCCCCCCTCCCCCTGGCCCTTTGCCCGCCCTGCCCTTTGTGCCCCTGGCCCTCCCTCCCCCCAGCCCCTTTGGCCCCTGCCCCCCCTGCCCCTTCCTCCCCCAGCCCTTTGCCGCCCTGCCCCCCTGGCCCTTTGCCTCCTGCCCCCCCTACCCACCTGCACTTTGCCCCCCTGCCTGCCCTCGCCTCCCCCTGATCTTTTCCCCCTGCCCTCCCTCCCCCTGACAACCTTTGCCCCCTGCCCTCCTGCGCCCCTGCTCTTTGCTCCACCCCCCACCCAGGCCCATCCCTTCCCCCCTGCCCCCAACCCCCTTTGCCCCCCCTCCATGCCTTTGCCCCGTGCCCCACCTCACCCCCACATGCCCTTTGCCACCATGACACTTTTAGCCCTCCCTACCCTACTCCGCTTGCTGTTATCTACTGCCCATTCCTAAGGCTGCCCTTTGCCCCCTGCCCTCCTTCTACCCCACCGCCCTCTGCCCCTGCCTTTGCCCCCTCCCATCCCCCCCGTCCCACTCCCTCCGATCCCTGCCTCCCTAGCCCCTCTCACTCCTGTCCCATGCCCTCCCCTACCATCCCACTGCCTCCGCCCTCCCTCCACCCAGCCCTGCTGCCCCGCCGACGCCCCCCCTGCCCTTTGCCCCCCACCCCGACCCCTGCCCTGCCTTGCCCCCCTGCCCCCCCATCCTGGCCCTTTGCCCCCCCCCTTCCCCTCCTGCCCTTACCCCCCCGCCCCTCCATGCCCCTTGCCCCCCCGCCCCGCCATGCCCGTTTTTGACCCCCCCACGCCCTCCCTGCCATTTGCCCCCTCGCCCTTTGCCTCCTTCCCCCTCACACCTTCTAACCCGCCCTTGGCCCCCCCCGCCCCTTCGCCGCGCGGCCCTCCCCTCTTGCCCTTCGACTCCCCTCCCCCCTGCCCTTATCGATCTCCCCTCCCGCCCCTCCCCCCCGCCTGGTGCCGTTCGACACTCCTCCCCGCCTCCCCTTTCTACTCCCCGGTACCCCCCCCCCCCCCCCCTGTTCTCCGCGCCCCCCCTCTCCCACGCCCTCCCTTCCCTCCCTTCTCCCCTTCCTTCCGCCGCCTTCCCTTATGCAATGCCGGGTATATCAGCTACTATCAAATATAATGTAGCCTTATGCACTGTACTTTACTAGTGTAACCTTACTGTATGCACTGTACTGTACTATTGTGCAGTTTTTTGAGCACTTTTCTTTTCTTGCTATAGGAATAATGAATAAAGCTTTCTTCCAAGACAACATTGTCCCTAAGATAGTGCAATACATCACACGCAAGTTCCCCAATAGTCACTGCTTCTACCAGGACAACGATCCGAAGCACACCGTGTCAACAGCGCATATTCTTGAGCACGGTATCAACTTGGTGAAGATGCCAGCGGAGTAAGTGCAGTAGACCGTGTCTCATTTTTCCCCGCACTGTGTTTACTGTGTACTGTATCTCTTAAACTAATTGTCCTTTTTTTCCAATGACAGATCGCCAGACTTCAATCCGATCGAAATAGTCTGGCATCAGCTGAGGGACCATATCCGGAAAGTGGCGAAACCCTGCAAAAAGGACGAGTTGTTGAAAGGCATAATGAGTTTTTGGTTGAAACAGAAAAAGAACAGCGCAAAAAAACCATTGTGTAGTATATTTGAATAATTTTATAAAAGGTGAAGGTGAGTATTGCACGTACATCAAAAAAAAGGGTTAATAGCAAGACATGTTAGGGACATGTTACCACTCGGCAGGCACAACGGGATGCAGGCACCAGGAATTGGACGTACCCACAGGATGATGGGCGGACGTTCCACCAATTCCTGGTTTGCTGGCCTCCAATGTGATGCGGAGTGGTTATGTCCCTCATAACAGTCGTTTAGTACCTTTTGTTGATGTTGTAAGAGGCAAATACTACTTCACCTTCTTATTATAAAATTATTTCAAATATACTACACCAATGGTTTTTTGCGCGTTTTTTGTTTCGCATCTAGCTGTGCGATGTTGTTATGTGCCTATATTCCCATGATCAGACAGCAAAAAACTCACCCCATCAGTGTCTGAATATTAGTTCATAAGTCACTATTTTTGGCAAAGACGACCTACATTGAGCGACTTTTGATGTTCTCTATAAGTGTTGGGAAAGAGTGTGCCGCAACTGCTTCTCACATTTGTAGAGACGCGTTGCAATAAAGTATAAGACCATATTGCCACATGTGGTTGCCCATTGTCATCGCGCGTACGTAGATGGGCAGCATCAGGAACGAAAGTAGTACTGTGCTGTACGTATTGTAAGTACAGTATGAAAGGGTGGTAACGTACGGACACGACTCAACATTTATTCGCAGAAATACCCAGTATGTAACCTGGCAGATACCTGAATGCGCCCCTCCTCACCTTGACAGCCCGGTTGCGTTTGCTTCCCAGCCTGGGTTCAAGCCTGGCTGACCGGCGGCTGATCTTGTTAATGATAATGATTAGGATTTAATAGGCTGCAATGCTCGCGTGTCTACCAGATGGCATAAAAATTCATGAATTGTATGCAGAGTATATATATATATACTGTGCAGTATTGCAGCCAGGGGGAATAAATGCTTCAATCATGCTCGGAAAAATACCTCAATGTACTCGGGCAGAAAACAGTCACAAACTCAATACACACGGGTATACCCGAATTCGTGGGACTAGCCGAGCTCGAATAAAGTGTGTGTCTGCAGTATGGTCAACGATTTTCTTTCCAATAGTAAGAGTATAAATAGTACAGTTTTTTCTTTACAGAGAGAGCAGCACCAGCCATCAGGTTACAGTACACAGTATTTAACAGTAGTCAGAGTATACAGTAGTTCCAATATAGACTAGTTTGACAGTACTACAGTAACTGCCTACAAACTGCTCAATTTTTTTCTTACACATCACACAATGCCATAATACAGTATGCACATACTGTAACTGCACTAATTTTTTGTTTTCTTGTCGTTTCAGGAAAAAAGGGTGGCCTGGGGGGAGGTGGGGTTTTGTGTCCAGTCTAATCTGTTTTGTACAGTAAAATGTACAGTGTATTAACAGCAGTATTGATGTACACAAAACCTCTCCTCTCTCAATGAACTACTGTACTGTACACGGAATGAGGAACAAGATAAAGGCGGAAAAAATAATATTACTATGTATACTGTATATATATATTCAATATATATATATATTATACATTACAGTTTATATATTATTAAATAATATTCTTATAAATGTGCATAATTCATGTTTCTCCATGTTTTACAAATGTTTTGTAAATGTTTATCCAATTTCAATCTGCCAGAAGAACTTAATAAAGACTGCATTATGTATTATTCATGATTATTTTTATATTTGTATTTTTTTGTTCCTGATGAAATAAAATAAATATTTATTCACATTCCTGGTAATCATAATCATTGACAACAACCACACCCCCTCCCCCCCCAACCCTACAGTATAAGAATGAATGACAAAACAACATGAATCAGTTAATGTTTTTTTTTACTCCCAATTCTCACAATGCTGTGCACATCAGATTTACATTTCAAATTCGAGAAGGGATTTTCCAAAGCGTTACCATAAACAAAGCCTCAAAGGGTTTGGGGGGTTGGGTGAGTCATGTGCAGTAATCAGCTTGCTCCCATCTCAAAGAGGCTTAGAGTACACGCAGGCGCAGTGAGGTGATTGACGCTCGGCTAGGGACGGATTAAAAACACAATGACTAACTTCAGAAAATGAATGACTCTGTGGAGGTGTCTGTCGAAAATAGTTTGTGTGTGCGTGGGGGAGGGATGAAGGATTAGTTGTGCTGCAGTTCAAAGAAATTACATACTGTAGAGTACAGTACAGTAATTTCAAAAGGCAGTTCATCATAATAATTTGATCAATAAACCCCCAAATACAACCCACAAATACAGTACATAAAAAGCAAGTCACTTTAACTCCCTGTGCCTCAGGCACCAAAAACAAACAGTAGATTGTGAGCTCCACCAGACAGGGAGGGACCTGTGCCTGCAAAATGTCTCTGCAAACCGCTACGTATACTGTAACAGCGCTATACAAAAACATGCTATTAATATTATTATAATATCAAGGTGATGCTCTGTGCAAATCAAATTCGAGAAGGGATTTTCCAAAACTTTGCCGTAAACAAAGCCTCAAAGCTCCCGTCTAAAAGAGAATTACACGCAGGCGCAGTGAGGCTTTGTACTGTAGCTCGGCTATGGACGGATTAAGAACACAATGGCAAGATTTAGAAAATTAACGACTCTGTGGAGGACTTGGGGTTTTGGTGACTCATGCGCAGTAAGCAGCTAAGCAGCTAAGCGCTAACAGCTAAATAGCTCCCTCTTGAAAAAGGATCACACGCAGGCGCAATAGCTTTGAAGCTCTTCTATGGACGGATTAAGACACAATGGCAAGATTCAGAAATTAACAACTCTGTGGCGATGGGGGGGGGGGGTTGGGTTGACTCATGCACAGTAAGCACTAGCTCCCATCTCGAAGGGCTTAGAGTACACACGGCGCAGTGAGGCGATTGGACGCTCGGCTAGGGATGGATTAAAAACACAATGACTAACTTCAGAAAATGAATGACTCTGTGGAGGTGTCTGTCGAATGACTCTGTGGAGAGGGGGGGGTTGGGTGACTCATGTGCAGTAAGCAGCTAGCTCCCATCTCAAAGAGGCTTAGAGTACACGCAGGCGCAGTGAGGCGATTGACGCTCGGCTAGGGACGGATTAAAAACACAATGACTAACTTCAGAAAATGAATGACTGTGGAGGTGTCTGTCAAATTACTCTGTGGAGAGGGGGTTGGGTGACTCATGCGCAGTAAGCAGCTAGCTCCCATCTTAAAGAGGCTTAGAGTACACGCAGGCGCAATGAGGCTTTCAAGCTCGGCTATGGACGGATTCAAAACACAATGGCAAGATTCCAAAAATTAAAGACAGGCGCATGAAGTTCAAAGCTAAAGACATAATTTAATTTCAAAAGGCAGTTGATCATAATAATACACTCCCAAATACAGTACGCAAAAAGCACACAAATCAACCATGTGCAGTCAAACGCACAGGGTCGCAGTCAAAAGCTATTGTACAGCACAGATTGTATCTCGTAATACAGTAAGATGGTTTTTGCAGGCTTGTGGAGAAAAAAAAATTACAATAATTTTTTTTTTTAATTTTTAATTTTTTTTTGGTCACTCACTCAGGCAAGCAGTGGTGGGCGAAGTTACAGATGCATGCACAGTAAATTCCTGCTGTCAAGCAGGAATGTGATTCAAACCAGACACACGTTCAAAGGAATGGTGTGGGAGAGATGTACTGCATTGCACAGAAGATAAGAAGTTGAAATATCCTGCAGTGCAGTTAATTATCCTAAGCGGGTGGAGAGTGATGTATATTGTATACCGAAATGTGACACTGTTATAGTACTGTACACGCCTATACGTTTCAACAATTTTCAAATGAGACATACTGTACAGCAGCACAGCACTGCAAATGCATGTATACTTTAAATATGCAAATTTACAATTACTGCGTGTGCACACACAGACTGTGTACTGACGTAGGTTGAACCGCGAAGGTATTAGACTTCCAAGACAACAGCTCGCAAACGCCCCCCTGAGTTTTTACACGGCATTGCAGTATTGCAGACAGCGAGAATAAAATGCTAATATCACGAGCGCGAAAAAAACGCACCTAACCGGGATAATCTGAAAATCGTGGATCTAGCCGATTTAGACTAAAGGCGGTCGCCACTGTATGTAAGTAGCCACCGCAAGCACCACCCGCTCAGCGCTAGCGGGGACGCAACCTAAGCAGTTGTATGCAACCTTAGTTTAGCCCCTAAATTTAAATGTCCACTATGCGAGACCTCCCACCAAGTGCTCCGAAAACATTAGAGGATAAACACTGTGGGAGTCTCTGCTTCTGAATGGGACCCCAATAGCATTAATCTTTTGCAGCATCCCGTGTCTTTCTCCCTCCCTGTCTCTTTCTCTCACTCTCTCACTTGTCTCTCTCTTCCTTCCTCTCACTTCCTGTCTCTCTCTCTCACCCTCCCTGTCTCTCTCTCCCACCCTCCCTGTCTCTCTCTCTCTCCCTCCCTGTCTCTTTTTTCCCTCTCTCTCCCTCTGTCTGTCTCTCTCTGTCTCTCTCTCTCCCCCTACCGGTCTCTCTTTTTTTCCTCCCTGTCTCTCTCCTTTTCTCTATCCCTGTCTCCCCCGCCCCAGCAGAAAATGCAGTCAGATACTGTCTCTCTCTGCTCTGCATATCCATATTTGGGCATTTACGACATCATCATCTAGGCTGTACGGAGCAGAGAGCGCTAAGATCTGACAGCGTTTTCTGCTGGGGGGAGAGAGTATGAGAGGCAGGGAGGGGATCACAGGCAATTTAGATTGTTTTCTTAAAATGTCCCATATACTGTATACCCTATAACTATCCAAATACTAAATGATATTAAAAAATGAACACAAATAAAAGATGGTACTGTGTTAGAATAGACAAAAAAAAGTAAGGTACAAGTGATACCTTGATAGCTAATTCATGGTTACAAACAGGGCAAGCTTGCAGGGCCACAAATGTCCCTTCTTCAGGTGTATTTGTTTTCAGGAGATATTTCAGCTTAATTTGTGTGTGGTATATTTGTGGTACAGTATCTTCCATATTGACACAAATAGAGGATCGTACTGTGTTAGTCCATAGAATAGACAAAGAAAAGTAAGGTAGAAGTGATGCATATAATAGCTAATAGCTAATATGTGATTGCAGCCCTTAGAGATGTCATCACTGGTTTTGCCAACCAATCTACCCTTGGTTGGAAAAAACAATGATGTCATCTATAACAGCAACAATCACATATTACAGCAATCAATCTGATTGGTTGCTGTAAAATGTGACCAGATGACAGATATCTGTGACAGCTCTAACCAATATAAAAGGTCAAGGTCATTGCAGAACACCAAAAAGAAAGAAGAAAGAGAAATAAAATCGGAAAGAAGAAGTAAAGGAGAAGAAAAAAGAAAATATGTTACTCTCTTCACCTATACAGTAGAAACAATCAGTGCAAATATGCACTGTATATTCAATAAGTGCCAATTAATAATAAAGTGACATAAATACAATAGAGTGAAAATATGAATCAATAGGGGGATAAAATGTCCTCAATGGTTCTGATGAAGTTCATATGAGGAGTTTTCCAACTACTCTAAACAAATATGGAACAAGTAACAACGCAACCAGGCACGAAAGGATTAAAGTGATTATATTACAGATGTATCCCCGCTACGCCACGCGGTTTCCTGAGCCGAGCCTGTGCCTTTTGCGCTATTTTGACCAAAATTTCCGTGAGTTATCCGCGATCTAACCTGGGACAGAATGCAGGCAGAAAATGAAATTTGGCGTCGTCCGCAATACCGTCCGGAAACTCAAGTTGGCAACCATGTGTTTCTGTGTCTCAAAAATCTAATTTGCTAGACCACCCAGAACCGCTTGATTTCAAAGGTTTTTTAAAGGCTTCCCCAAGATCCCCTTTCCCCCCGGGTTATACCTGCTTCAGCACAGGATGATCAACCTGCCCTTTCAGTTATTCCTGTTCATGTGTTTCGGGACAGTACTACTGAGTTTATTAAATTTACTGGTAAATATATATATATATATATGTTAGTGTATATATCACGTTTTAAGTTATGGTGGGTGAAAAAGGCAACAAGAAACTTCCACCTTATTGCATATAGCAAATAAAAAGATCACGTGAGCACATTCACATGTCTTAGGCAGGTCTGCAACCCTGCCTTTCACCATTATCCCCAGCATACAGTGCTTCCGCTGCAGCAAGGGATTCTGGGAAATGAAATGCAAATGAGAAGACAATGTGTCACCAGCTTTCCAACTCCTCTGGCTATGCATCTTAACCCAGGCTATGCTCAAAGCTGTGAAATGCAGCACGCTTAAGCTTATAGGGACCATGTTAAATGGTTTTGAAGCAAAAGGTGGCACTGTGTGCTCATTTGCATGTCATTTCCCAGAATCCCTTGCTGCAGTGGAAGCGCTGTGTGCTGGGTGATAATGGTGAAAGGCGGGGTTGCAGACCTGCCTAAGACATGCAAATGAGCATACAGTAATATTTACGGAGCTGAACCGCGTTGGTTTTAGGTCTGGGGACCCCGTGCCCCCCCGAGATACAGGCCCCTTTAGGGGGTGCCGGTATCCCTCTGCT
>WSYH01002719.1:0-80468 GCA_036426205.1 Ascaphus truei | reverse complement strand
GGGGAAGGTGGGGGTATTTTTTATATGCATTTGGGGGAAGGTGGTGGTATTTTTTATATGCATTTGTGGGGCGTGGGGGTATTTTTTATATGTGTTCGGGGGGCATGGGTGTCCAGTATTTTTGGACAAGCCACCTGGCAATACGTGCTCCATAGTGCAGCTAGATCTACAAGCTCCACATATAAGTTATCTTAATGCTTTAAGCTGGTGATTCCCGTCAGGGGTGCGTGAGGCATCACTAAGGGGTTCAACCAAAATAATTTGTACTGGCGTCTCCCAGGTATAGCGGCAGTGAGCCTTTCAGGGGACTGTGCACTTAGTAAGACCCCAAAGTGCTCCTTAGCGTGGGGGTTATAGCTGTCAATTACAGCAGCAAGGCATAGTGGGACGTGCCTTTGAAGCTCCACAGTGATCGCTATTCCCCCCTCTCCCCCCCTCCCCTCATGCTGCCTGCACACACTGAGAGCCAGCTTGGGACCATATTAAGCGTGTTCCCCTCACGAGATCAGGACACTATACTGCCTGGGATTGGTCACACAGTTTTGTTAGCGAAGGTTTCACCTTCCTTTTTTGGAATCACATTCCTCTCCTTTAAGGTGATGTCACAGCACCCAAAAAAGACCATTCATCACATGGTACACCCACCAATGCTATTGGTTAATGTACCATGTAAGGTATGATGTGTGTAGGGACAGGCGTATAATGTATAATTACATCACGTGTTCTGTATGTTATGTCTGGTTGATTTATTAATTATCCGGGCCGTAGTCCTGTGCAGATTTTCACTGCGTCACATTGGCAGACTGGATTTCATAACCCTTTCATTGCCAGGGGGCAGTAATGCATTGGGCTGGGAAAGCATTAACCCTTCCTGCCTGCCCGTTCTGATATAAGGAGGGATTATCAATGTTGGTTGAGAGGTCATCAATGTTGGTTGAGAGGTCATTCTCAAGTAAATTGATGGCTGAGGATTGGTGGTTGTATCATGTGACCAGGGCCGCCGACAGGGGGAACAGAAGGGGAAAGTGTCCCGGGCCCGGTGACTGTAGCGGGCCCGGCGGCCGGCGCTGCAAATTAGCCCCAACCTCCGGCCTGGCTGCCGGTCGCGGCCGGGCTCCGGCTCTCCATCAGATGCAGGCCTGTTCCTCACTATGTGTCCTACGCCGAGCTTCCAACCTCTGGCGGCGCGAGACAGGCCCCTCTGATGTCAGCGCGCCGGAAGTAAGCTGGGTCTCAGCTTCCGGTGCGCGCTGACTTTGAAAGCTCGGTGTGGGACACAGAGTGAGGAGGCCTGCAGGTGATAGAGAGCCGGGGGCCCAGCCACGACCAGCAGCCGGGCCTGCCCCGACCAGAGGTCAGCCCAAACTTGCAGTGCCGGCCACCGGACCCCCGCAGCCACCGGGCCCAGCTTGACCATCCTCAAGGTAAGTCTTTTTTTATATGTATTGGGGGGACTGGGAGTAATTTTTTATGTATTGGGGTGGGTATCTTTTTATATGTATTGGGGAGTGGGGGTCATTGTATATGTATTGGGGGGGTGGGGGTCTTTTTACATAGTTACATAGTAGATGAGGTTGAAAAAAGACTTCCGTCCATCAAGTTCAACCTGTGCTAAATTTAGACAACAGATACTTTATCCTATATCTATTGTGACAGAAACCAGGGGTTGGTAATAAATTCCATATATAGGGCTCCCAGGATACTGAACAGTTTCTATCTTGTTTAGGCTGGAAAGTGCAGCCTCATAATACATGCACTCCATCCCACAGTTTGGCAAGTGCTGGAACTGAGGGATGAGGGATCCAGACCAGAGTTTGTCTGCTGTCTGATTTCTGTCACCTGTCCTGCTAGTTAGAAATCAGGTATTTAAGACTGATTTCCTGGTTCCTCTTCCCTCTCCCCAAGAGCCTGGAGGCAGGAAGGCTGCTGGAAGCAGAGAGGGGAAAAGCATCTCCCCAAACAGGTTAAATCATTCTGCTCCTTTTTTCTAAAACTGCGAAGTTCTTTATTTTTGTTGTTGGAAGTGGAAAAGCCAGTCCAACCCTGAGTCAGGGAAAACCTTAGTTAAAGTTATTGCTCAGGGGAGCAGGCTTTTGTTTTGCTTGTGTTTCTTTTGTATGCACTATGGCAGTTTCAGTGCCTGGGACTGAATAAACCAGGCATAGCCTGTTTAAAGGAACAGCACGTTACGCCCCGTTATTTAACCTACCCTAAAAAAAGTGTTCTAACAGTCCCGGACAGACGGCGGAGCCCCGGAGTAAGCCGTTTGTCACACTATACTTACTTATTGATCCAGAGGAAGACAAACAAAAAACCCCATTAAGGGGAAAAATTAATTCCTTCCTGACTCCAAGAATTGGCAATCGGATTAATCCCTGGATCAACATCCTTCCCATGTATACTTATTTGGTATATCCCTGTATACCTTTCCCATCTAAAAAGATGTCCAACCTTTTTTTGAACAAATCTATTGTATCTGCCATCACTGTCTCCATGGGTAATGAATTCCACATTTTAACTGCCCTTACTGTAAAGAACCATTTCCTTTGTTGCTGGTGAAATTTCCTTTCCTCCTGCCTTAAGGGATGGCCCGAGTCCTTTGTACTGCCCGTGGCATGTATTTGGGGGAATGGGGGTCTTTTTATATGTATTGGGGAGGAGTGGGGGTCTTGTTATATGTATTGGGGGAGTGGGGGTCTTTTTATATGTATTGGGGAGTGGTGGTCTTTTTATATGTAAAATAAACGGGATAGTTATCCTGGGTGAGACCCAACAGATTTTTAGATGAGTGTTTATTTTTAGATGTAGCCAATAGTATCTCTATTCGCTAATTTCTCTATTTCATATCTCTATCACCCAATAGCTCTTAAAATAGATTTTGATTATAGTAGGGCATTAACTTTCTTGTTCTTTCTGTGGGCTTATTGTTCATAATTTCCTCACTGGATATGCAATTTTCTTACAGTATGTGGTACTAATTATCCTTCTCCTTTAATTATTCCATCAGAATCTACCATTCATTTGTGGCTTCATTCCAGGTATTTGACATATATCCTTTGGATTTGGGAATGTATTTATTTAATTTATTTATAAAATGTTTTACTATGAAGTAATACATTGAGAGTTACCTCTCGTTTTCAAGTATGTCCTGGGCATAGAGTTATGATGACAAATAATACAGGGTTACAAATAAATAGTTGCATAAGTAAACATGGAATACATTATATACAAGACATTGCATGCACAGTTAAAGATAATATATATTATAGGCGTATGCAACAGTTACAGACCAGATTAAAATGTGAGACAGCTTTAGTTTTGAAAGAACTTAGACTGGTGGCGGCTGTGAGAGTCTCGGGTAGATAGTTCCAGTTTTGGGGTGCACGATAAGAGAAGGAGGAACGGCCGGATACTTTGTTGAACCTTTGGACCATGAACAGTCTTTTGGCGTCAGATCTCATATGAAAAGTGCTGCATGTGGTAGGGGTGAGGAGCTTGTTCAGATAGACGGGGGTAGTTTGTCCAGAAAGTATTTGAAGGCAAGACAGGAGAGATGAACTTTGCGCCTAGACTCAAGTGATGACTAGGGTGACCAGTCGTCCCGGTTTTGTCGGGACAGTCCCGTTTTTTTCTGGGCTGTCCCGGGTGACGGTCCGTCCCGGAAATGTCCCGGGTTTTGCCCCTGGTCCCGTGCTCGGGACGGCGGCGGTGCACGGGGGAGGCAGCGGTGAAGTTTTTTTTTTTTTTCAATAGTAGAATGCCGGGGGCGGGGCTTTAAAGTAGACGCAGGGGATTGGTTGGAGGTCAGAGTGCCAGGGGCGGGGCTTAGTACCGGGGGGTCGGCGGATGGGATGGGGTGGTGTGTGTGTGTGTTCTGAAACTTCCTCTGTTAGTCTGCCTCCCTGTCTCTGATTGCTATACATAACACCCCCCCGCCTCCTGTGGAGATGATTTCAGTGCAGCGGTGTCTGTAGCTGTGTACCTGCTGCTGGCTACTTCTCTGTGGGTGCAAGTAATAACAATCTATCTTTCATTAGGTTTCTCCCCCCCACCCTTATATCTCTCTCCTCCCCCTCACTCTGAGGGAGCCCCCCTCATACCTCTCTCCCTCACTCTCATGGTGCCCCCTCATACCTCTCCCCCTCCCTCGAGGGTGACCCCCTCTTACGTCTCTCACCCTCATACCTCCCTCCCTCTGAGTGTCCCCTCATACCTCTCTCCACCCCCTGCCTCTGAGGGTGCCCACTCTGTCTGTGTGTGTCCTTTCTGTTCTGTGTGTGTCCTTTCTGTTCTGTGTGTGTGTCCTTTCTGTTCTGTGTGTGTGTCCTTTCTGTTCTGTGTGTCCTTTCTATTCTGTGTGTGTTCTTTCTGTTCTGTGTGTGTCCTTTCTGTTCTGTGTGTGTGTCCTTTCTGTTCTGTGTGTGTCCTTTCTGTTCTGTGTGTGTGTCCTTTCTGTTCTGTGTGTGTGTCCTGTCTGTTCTGTGTGTGTGTCCTGTCTGTTCTGTGTGTGTGTCCTGTCTGTTCTGTGTGTGTGTCCTTTCTGTTCTGTGTGTGTGTCCTTTCTGTTCTGTGTGTGTGTCCTTTCTGTTCTGTGTGTATGTCCTTTCTGTTCTCTGTGTGTGTGTCCTGTCTGTTCTGTGTGTGTCCTGTCTATTCTGTGTGTCATAGGAGGAGAGGAGGGAGAGGTGTGAGGAGGGGGAGATACCGTATGAGGAGGGATGGGGGGAGATATGAGGAGGGGGAGATATTAGGAGATGAGTGGGAGATGTGGGGAGTGGAAGGTATGAGGAGGGGGAAATGTGGGGAGTGGAAGGTATGAGGAGGGGGGAGATGTGGGGAGTGGAAGGTATGAGGAGGGGGAGATGGGAGTGGAAGGTATGAGGAGGGGGAGATGTGGGGAGTGGAAGGTATGAGGAGGGGGAGATGTGGGGAGTGGAAGGTATGAGGGGAGGGAGATGTGGGGAGTGGAAGGTATGAGGAGGGGGAGATATGAGGGGGGGATATGAGGAGTGGGAGGTATGAGGGGGGAGATATGACTGAGGAGATGAGGAGGGGAAGGTATGAGGGGGGGAGATATGAGGAGTGGGAGGTATGAGGGGAAGGTATGAGGAGGGGAAGGGGAGATATGAGGAGGGGGAGATATGAGTGGGAGGTATGAGGAGGAGAAGGTATGAGGAGATATGATTTGGGGGGGGAATGAGGAGATATGGTGAGGGGGAGATATGGGGAGGGGGAGGTATGACGAGGGGGAGATATGAGTGTGCACGTATATTGGGGAGGGAGGTTGAGTGTGGGGAGGGGAGAAAAATACATGGGGGGGTGTAAGAGGGGGGGAAGGAAAGGGTGACTGGGGAGTGTAAGGTGGGGTGAGAGTGAGGTGGTGTGTGAGAAGGGGGGGTTCTCACAAGGCCGCCGAAACGTGGGTGGGGGGCCCCGGTGGAAACGTTGGTCCTGGGCCCCGGGAAAGCTGTCTGCGACCCTGCATGGCAGTGATGTCACTGACTGCCACGAGGACAGCAAGAGACCCTATTTTGCAAAGTGTAATGTACATACAAGGTCAGGAATGTCACATTTTTAAAATGTCTTAATTTTAATTAATGCCTACATTTTTTTATTTAATTTAAATTTGTCAATTATTTATTTAATTTTAATTTGTTTATTATTTTAATTACACATACACACATACACGGTGAGGGAGCTGAGAGAGAGAGAAAGGGAGTGAAGGGGGGGAGACGAGAGTTTGTGTTATTTTAAGAATCGAAAATAAATACATTTTTGAAGTAGTAATTATCCCCTCCGAACTGGGCATTCTTGGCCAACAATGCCCTGGCTGTAAGAGTTGAAGGGCCCAAGCAAAGCCCCTAACTCTATACACACAAACACACACTGCAGCCCCCACCTCTATACACACAAACGCACACTGCAGCCCCCAACTCTATACACACATGTGCACACTGCAGGGCCCACCTCTGTATACAGAAACACACACTGCAACCAGGGTTGCCGCCTTCACTGAAGGCTAACCTGGAGATAACAACATTTTTTAGCTCTATTTATTATATATTTATCTTGCCTTTGGCTGTATCCTCCCCTCCAAATTTCGTCAACATGGCTGCGCAACGTCATGTAATGCCCATTGCCGTAACAACGAGACGGTCCGTGACGTCACGGGGCAACAAGTTGACATGACAACGGGACGCATTATGGCGCCGAGGCATTACGTGATACCACATTGTCATGGCAACATGTCACCGGCTGACGTCAGTGTCTCGTTGTCATGGCAACGGGGTGCGTCATGTGATGTAATTTGTTTAAAAAAATTATTTATAAATGTGTCCCGGTTTTTCATTTTGAAAATCTGGTCACCCTAGTGATGACCAATGTAGTTCTTTCAGTATTTCGCAATGACGTGTGTTGTAGTTGCATTGGAGAACAAAACGGCATATTGAATTGTAGGGGGTATAAAGTTTGCTAAGGTGGGTTTGGGGTGTCGAGCTGTATACTATGTCCCACAGTCGATAATTGGCATTAGCATCTGCTGTGTGATACGCTTTCTGACCAGCAGACTTAGGGAGGATTTGTTCCTGTAAAGTACACCTAGTTTGGCATAGGTTTTTTAGAAATTTAGCCTTGGTCCCAAATACCATTGTTACAGTCAGTGTTTAAAAACAGTTTGTTTGGGAAATCCAATTACCGTATCAAGTCTCAAAAAGTTAGACTGAAGTATGTGTTCAAGGTTGGAGAGGCTATGGTTGTATGCATATATAGCCTAGCCCAGCGGGGCGCAAACTGGGGGGCGGGGGGGGGGGGGGGGGGGGGCTGCGGGCGGGGAAACCTGGGGGCGGGCAGAGCTGTGCACGGGAGGCCAGAACGTACAGAGACCGTAGGAGGGAGTTCTGGTAAGTGCGTCTGCAGGGGGCCAAGCTTTATGTATCATGTGTCCAGTATTATCCATAGTGCTATTCAAATGCTTCTTTGAGCAAGTGTGTCTTAGGCTGCATTTATATTGCCGGCGACGCAACGTCGCCTGAAATGAAATGTATTGTCAGCGTTGCGTGCCCTTATAGTAAGTGCGACGCGATGGCAGGCGCACAAGCACCGCAGACAGCGGGGCTGTAGCCTTACATGCTAAGGCCTGGGACTTAGTAACCACTTAGGTGCTGCTGCTCGCTCTTGCTTGCTGCCGCTCGCTCTACCAGGAGCTTTTTGCTGTCCTGGCAGAGGAGACAGCAAGCGCGCTTGGGAGGCGGGTATCACTGCGTGTGTCACTTGGTAGCTGTCAGTGTGTGTGTGTGTGTGTGTCACTTTGAAGTGGTCTGTGTGTTTGTGTGTCACTGGTTAACCTGTGTGTGTGTGTGTGTGTGTGTGTATATGTGTGTGTGTGTATATTATATAATATTTTAAAAATTAAAAAAAAAAGACGTGAGAATAAATTATTTATTAACATTGTGCAACTTTGATAAATATATTCACGCACGCACGCGCACACACATGCACACATACATACACACACACATGCACACATACACACGCACATACATACACACACATGCACACACACACACATACATACACACACACACGTACACACACACATGCGCACACACACATACACACACATCTCTGGTGGCTCTGTAGTAATGCCGGACCGGCTGCAGTCCTATTGGATGGGAGCGGTCACGTGACCGCTCCTCCGCTTCCCCGAGCGGCACATTTCAAACTTGCCTGTCTCGAGGAAGTTTCTCAGCCTCCGCACGCATCAGCGAGCATGCGGAGGGAGAAACTATAGCCGCGCTGATAACAGATGCAGGGGCTTTGTGCATCTGTTCAGCGCGGCTCAGCCCAGCTCAGCGACGCTGAGTGCACTATGTCCTGGGCCTTAGGCCTCGTTCAGGGTGCCAGCTGCAGGAGTTGGAGGGAGGGCGGGAGGGAGGCAGTGCGGCAGTTTGCTGGGCGATCTGTATTTATCCCCCAGCAGACTTTTCAGCGTTGAGGAGGGGGCGGGGTTACACACGGCAGGTAAAGTATCGAGGTTGCAGCCATGAAATCATTCTCAAGAATGATTTCATTGGCTGCCTAGGTCCCTGTGACGCTGCTGCAGCTCCAAAAAACGAAATTTTCGTTTCTTGAAACTAGCCAGCTTCAACTCCGGGCTTCGGAGACAGGGCAGTTGCTACCCTGACAACCAGTATTCAAATTGAATACTTTGTTTCTCACGGCAGCACGCACGGCAGCACGCCCTCCCTCCGAAGCCAGCACCCTGAACAAGGCCTTAGAGTTACTTGGGAAGATCACAGACCACTTTGCAACATTCCTAACTGGAAAAAAAATTAACCCCTGGTCCCTGAAGTGCTGGAACCAGGCTACATATAATAATACTTGTTTGTTCTTGTATAGCGCTGCTAGTTTTTATGTAGCGCTGCTTTACAGAGACATTTTTGCAGACCCAGTCCCTGCCCTGTAGAGCTTACAATCTATGTTTTTTGATGCCTCAAGCATGGGGAGATAGGGTGACTTGTCTAATGTCACAAGGAACCAACACTGGGAATTGAACCAGGAACTAACTCAGTGTCATAGTCAGTGTCTTTACTCACTGAGCCGCTCCAGCCCCAGCCACTAACGATGTATTACTGACAGGTAGGGGTAATGGCAGGTTTGACATTTATTAAAAGCATATCTACCCCTGACAACAGGCATCGATAGGAATGAAACCAGTTTAAAGCATGTTTCCCTATTCCAGAGCACTGGAGTTTGTTTACTGTAGCAAGATAACTTGATCAACAGTATCAAAAGTTTTTGCAAAATCTAGGAATATTGCACCAGTACTATAAGTTGTCCCAGTTCTATTCCACACTGGATCTCATTGCAGACTTTTAGGAGGGTAGTTATCGTGGCGTGTTTGGGACGAAAGCCAGATTGGAATTGGCTAGGGAAATTTGTCTTGGTATAGTAATCGCTTAAAGCTGCAGTTCAGTCAATATCCTGCATGTGTGTTTTTTTTTTAATAAATCAGTTCTGTACTGTGAGAAAATACTTGTAGCATTTTCTTTTTTTTTTAAAACAACTTTGAAAGACAATTTTTAATGTATTCTAATGTAACGAGCATTTTTGTTTCTATAGCAACCCTTTAGAAAGGCACAACCCCTTCCTTTTCTGTAACAGGCTCTGGCACACCCCTTTGTGAGTCCTGCCCTCTCCACAGCCGTTCAGGAGCATGAGCACAAATCTTCCCCACAGAATTGTCAGAGCAGCAGCAGCAGCAGAAAAAAAGGAGAGTAGCTCAGAATTAATTCATTAAACCTTATTCCATTGCACGTGTGTAGTTAATGTTAAATATTAACAACTCATTTAAAATCAAATCTGTATATATCATACTGTAAACAATATGTATATTTAATTTGATGTGAATTTGTACAATTCAATGTGTGTGTTATTAAAATTAATAATAGCTTGTTCTTGTATAGCGCTGTTAGTTTTACAGAGACATTTTGCAGGCACAGGGCCCTGCGGAGCTTAGGTGTGTATGTATGTGTGTATATAATATAGATATATATGCACACGCACGCATATACATGCGCACACATACAAATGTGCACATGCGCACACATACGGCAGTGGATATTCACAGTTGAGTGCAAATAGCCGCACGGCTATTCGCACTCAGTAGAACATAAAATGGAAAAAAATAAACACCCCAGCCAGGAATCGAACCCTGGTCCACTCTGCTAATGACCTGGAGCATAACCACTGCGCTATAAGACTTTATGATGCTTATCCAGTGAATAAAGGCATAGAAACCTATTGACATTACAGTGTTCATAGCAGCTCGGCTATTCGCACTCAGTAGGAAATAAAATGGAAAAAAAAAAAGACAGAACACTCCCCTATTGACATTCTGTACCCCCTGCATCTGTAATCAGCGCGGCTTTAGGCTGAGTCCCCAGTCAGCACTGTGACACGCGCCCGGCGGTCTGTGGGGAGAGAGAAAGTTTGTGACGGGAGGGGGTGTGGCGGTAGGTTTGCGGGGGCGTGGCCATGACGTCCCACGGCTGGTTCGCCCTCATTGGCTGAACCGCCGGCGGGGGCGTGGCCACGCCTCCATCACAAATGCCAATCTCAAACTCTCAAAGCACCCGCTTTCCCTGAGCCTCAGCGCGCATCCGCACGCTAGCAGGAACCCTGGCCGAGGCCTTATGTGTCTGGCCAGGGTGAGCATCGGGGCTTGAGACGCTTGCAGAGCAAGCAAAATTGAATTTGCCGCCTCCAAGCGCGTCACGTAAGCGGTTCACCTAATGAGGGCGAACCAGCTCAGTGCCGTTGTGGCCGCGCCCCCAGATGAGCGTGCACCTAGCCACAAATTGCACGGCCGAGCAGGGCGCAGCGCTCGTGTGCAGCACGCCACGCTCCCTCTCAGGCTTTGAGAGTTTGAGATTGGCCACACCCCCTCCCGTCACAAACTTTCTCTCTCCCCTCAGACCGCGGACTAGCGCTGTGCATGCGTCGCCCCCCCGCCGGGCGCGTGTCACAGTGCTGACTGGGGACTCAGCCTAAAGCCGCGCTGATTACAGATGCAGGGGGTATAGAATGTCAATAGGGGAGTGTTCTGTCTTTTTTTTTTCCATTTTATTTCCTACTGAGTGCGAATAGCCGAGCTGCTATGAACACTGTAATGTCAGTAGGTTTCTATGCCTTTATTCACTAGAAAAGCATCATAAAGTCTTATAGCTCAGTGGTTATGCTCCAGGCCATTAGCAGAGTGGACCAGGTTTCGATTCCTGGCTGGGATGTTTATTTTTTCCATTTTATTTTCTACTGAGTGCGAGTAGCCGTGCGGCTATTTGCACTCAACTGTGAATAGCCGTGCGGCTATTTGCATTCAACTCTGAATATCCACTGCGCACACGCATACATGCGCACATACACACACATGAACATGCGCACACGCACACATACATACGCACACGCACACATACATGAGCACATGCACAAATACATACGCACGCGCACACATGTGCACACGCAATTATATACACACACATGAACACACGCACACATACATGCGCACACGCACACATATACACACACGTGAACATGCGCACACGCACACATACATGCGCACACGCATACATTTACATACGCACACATATACACACACATGAACATGCGCACACGTACATGCGCATACGCACACATATACATGCACACACGCACACATAAACACACATACATGAACATGCGCACACGCACACATACATGTGCACACGCACACATATACATGCACACACGCACACAAACACACACACGTGAACATGCGCACACGCACACATAAATGCGCACACGCATACATTTACATACGCACACGCACACAGATACATGCGGCATCCTGCAGCGAAGCGCGGCAGCGACAACAGGGACAGGCAGCAGCGGCGGAGGAAGAGAAGGACGGAAATCCTGCAGCGAAGCGCGGCAGCGACAGAGGACAGCAGCCAGCGGCGAGATGGGAGGAAGAGACAGGTACGGACATCCCTGAGCGAAGCGCTGGCAGCGCGACAGAGGGACACAAGCCACGCGGGAGCTGAGAGAAGGACGGCATCCTGCAGCGAACGCAGCCGGACTCAGGAAGCAGGAGCACAGACTTGCGGAGGATAGAATGAGGCAGACGCAGGTGTAAGCGCGGCAGCAGCAGAGCGAGTTGGTGGCCTTCGGAACGAAGGGGACCAAGTGTGAATGGGTAAAACCGATTTAAACAAAGAAAGACGAATTACATGATAACGAAATATACGCACTGAACATGGACACTTCGGACATGCAACAACCCCTACGAGTGCAACAAAGACAAAACACAACGAAGAAACCAAGCCATGAACATGCGCACACGCACACATACATGCGCACACGCACACATACACGCACACAAACATGCGCACACGAACACATAAGCATGCGCACACAGCGTGTATGTATATGTATATGTGTATATATGTATGGTATTGCTTGACCTGAGGAAGAGAGGAAAACTCTTGAAAACTTGCCCATGACACAAATTGTTGGTTCCAAATAAAAAAAGGTATAACAATACTGAAAACTCATATATTCCTGGTGTGTTGTGTATGTATGATGGATATATAGCGAAGGTCAGCAGCCGGCAGCGACAGAGACAGCAGCGACCGGAGGAGCGTGCGAGGGAAGAGAAGGAAGGAAACATCCTGCAGCAAGTCGGGCAGCGACAGAGGACAGCGCCAGCGGCGGAGGAGAGAAGGACGGCATCCTGCAGCGAAGCGCGGGCAGCGACATAAGGACAGCAGCCAGCGGCGGAGGAGGGAGAGAAGACGGCATCCTGCAGGGCACAGCGCGGACAGAGGACAGCAGCCACGTCGGAGGGAGAGAAAGACGGCACATCTGCAGCGAAGCGCGGCAGCGACAGAGGACAGCAGCAACGGCCGGGGAGAGAAGGACGGCATCCTGCAGCGAAGCGCGGGCAGCGAAAGAGGACAGCGCCATGCGGCGGAGGAGAGAAGGACGGCATCCTGCCAGCGAAGCGCTGGCCAAGGCGACAAGAGGACAGAGCAGCCGCAGCGGCAGCGAGGGAGAGAGGACGGCATCCTGCACAAGCGACCGCGGCAGCGACAGAGGACAGCAGCCAGCGCGGAGGGTAGGGAGAGAAGACGGCATCCTCAGCGAAGCGCGGCAGCGCAGAGACAAGCAGCAGCGGGGGGAGGTGAGAGAAGGACGGCCCATCTGCGAGCGAGCGCAAGAGGCACAGCGAAGAAGGACAGTAAGTCCAGCGGCGGACGGAGCGACAGAGAAGCTGACGGCGACCTGCCTGCGAAGGCGGGCAGCGAGCAGAGGACAGCAGCCAGCGGCGGAGGGAGAGAAGGACGCAACCTGCAGCGAAGCGCAGGCAGCGGACAGAGGACAGCAGCCAGGGCGGAGGGAGAGAAGGAACGGCATAATCCGCAGCGAAGCGACCGGCAGCGGACAGAGGCACAGTGTGCCAGCGGCTGGAAGTGAGAGAAGGACGGCACACTGGCAGCGAGACGGCGGGCGAAGGAGGACGGCGAGCACAGGTGAGGCGGAGGGAGAAGAGGACGGCATCCTGCACGAAGCGCGTCAGCGACAGAGACCGACAGCCAGCTAGGGCACTAGCGCAGCGCATCTTCAGCGAGAGCAATGACTAGCTCTGAGGAAGAGACGGCATCCTGCAGCCGAAGCGCGGCAGCGACAGAGGACAGCAGCCAGCCGGCGAGGGAGAGAAGGACGGCATCCTGCCAGCGAAAGCGCGACAGCGTAGGACAGCAGCCAGCGGGGAGGGAGGATGAGAAGGACGGCATCCTGCCGCGAAGCGCGGCAGCGACGAAGAGGACAGCAGCCCAGCGGCGTGAGGAAGAGAGGACGTGCAATCCTGCCGCGAAACTCTAGGGCAGCGGACAGAGAGACAGCAAGCAGCGGCGGGGGATTGGAGAAGGACGAGCATCCTGCAGCGAAGCGCTGGCAAGCGGCAGAGGACAGCAGCCAGCGGCGGGGGGAGAGGAGCTAGGACGGCATCCTGCAGCGAAGTGCGCGTTATTTACTTGTGCACGACGGGGGTCTGACAGAGGACAGCATCCAGCGGCGGAGGGAAGGTAGGGACAGGCCTTCTTGCCAGCGGTTAAGCTCCAGGCCAGTAATACATTGAGAGGTGGTCAGCGGCATCCAGGACAGCCAGTTGGGTGGTGGAGTGGTCGATGAAGTGAAGAGGACATGTGAATGGACAGGAGCGGGATAGGGGGCGGTTGGGTGGGCAGGAGTTACGCAGCCTTGTAGCAGCGACCAGCACCGGAAGTCAGAGAATAATTCTGTCAGAACCGATGTGGGGGAGCGCAACATACGTGTGTGTGTGGTGTTGGTGTGTGATGACAGGCAGTCCTCGGTTATCCGACACCAATGCGTTACTACAAAATGGCGTTGGATAGCGAAACGTTGTTAAAGCGAAACACTTTTCCCATTCCCATTTAAATGAAAGGTCCTCCTGAAGGCATTTTAACACTAAAATACACCAAAATATTTTACACAGGCATAAGATATGCGACACACGTAAATTGTAGTGTATATATCTGTATATAATATAACTATATATAATATATAATATAGCATAATAAATAAGATTATATAGTATAATATAATTACATAGTATAATATATAATACGTATATATATACGCTCTTACGACGCTTTGCAACGTGTTTGTGTATGTGTATATATATTATTGTGTATTGTATGTCTTTATTTATATAGCGACATTAATGTACATAGCGCTTACACAGTAGTAATACATGTGGTAATCAAATAAATAACAGATAATATAAATAACAGATCATGGGAATAAGTGCTTTTAGACATAAAAGTAACATTAAGAGAAGAGGAGTAGAGTCCTGCCCCGAGGAGCTTAAGTCTAATTGTTCGTAAGGTAGATGAGAACGTACATAGACAGGTAGGAGGGAGTTTGGTAAGTGGTCTGCAGGGGGCCAAGCTTTAATGTATCATGTGTTTGAATATCCACAGTGCTATTCACATGCTTCTTTCAAGCAAGTGTGTTTAACGATGAGTCTTAAGGTGGATAGAGAGGGTGCTATCGGGTACGAGGGGAAGGGCATTACCAGAGGTGTGGGGCAGTCAGTGAAAAAAGTTTAAGGCGGGATGTGGAGGGGCTTTAGACCAAAGGGGACGTTCACAAATGTGTGATGTATAATTATTTATATATATACAACACACATACACAACTGGTGCAAGCGCGTAAGAGCGGTGTGTAAGCCGTTTGGCGTTTTTGTAAAATGAACATAGGTATGCATGCTAGCGTTGAATAAGCTATTAGTTTCGTGTAAAATGAAGGTGCACGTTGTAAAATAAACGAGGACTGCCTGTATATCTATGTATATATCTATATCCAATATCAAAAAATAAATAGATGATACCGTTATGTGGCTAAGCAAATGCTTTTATTTGTGCGAAAAAGCATTTCGTTAACCACAGAAACATATATCTATTTATTTTTTGATTTTGAGCTCGGCTAACACGGTACTGATACCTCTACATATCTCTATCCCACACACACGTGGGGTGTATAGATAGATATATCTATCTATATTAGAGATTATATATTATATTATATAAATATATATATATATCATATTATATCTCACGACTATTAGGTATGGGTTTAAAAAAAAGTGACTAAAAACCCTCCACAGTTAAGAAGCATAAGCAACTGTTAAATATTCCTGTTATTCATTTGAATCCGTCTTAGAACAGGTCTGCAACCCTGTCTTTCACCATTATACATTATTATTGATGTGACTAATGGTGAAAGACAGGGTTGCAGACCGTCTAAGACATGCAAATGAATATACAGATATTTTACAGTTTCTATATATATAATATATAGAATGACTACGATATATCTAAATTTATATAAATATATAATGTACAGGTGTTCCCCCTAGTCTGACCCACCCAATCTCACATTGGCCCGTGTGGTCTAACCAGTCCCCATTACGTGATCGTGTCTGGTGGAGCACCTGTAGGCAACAGGGCTCCTGAGTCTCCCGCTTGGCAGAAGCTAGGGATGGGCTAGGTAGGCAGAAGGTCCCTTGTTCTGACTGGCCAGGAGTGACCCCCCTGACAGATTCCCCAGGGTTCCCAAAGGAAGGGCTGTGGGTAGATAGGCAGCCAGGGAGGAGAGTCAGGAGTATAGTGGAGCAGCTACAGGTGGGCACAGAGCCAGGGAAGGTAGGGTCCCTACAGAATGGTGACATAGCCCTGTCCCAGACTTGGTTGACAGGAAAGCGACGGTCTGTGCTGGATAGCTGGTCTCCTGTTGGTGCAGAGACATGCCAGTCTCTGGGCAATGTGCAGCCTGGTCTGCACAGGGGCCCCTTCACTATGTACTTGGTTCACCAGGCACTCTGTGTGGGGCAGAGGGAGGCAAAGGAGAATGCCCGGCGGCCACGGTGGAGCCCGGCTTTGCAGGATCTGGACTTTACGATCCACTGTGGCCAGGAAAATGTACTGGTCATTGCCGGAGGACAATTTTGCCAGGTCAACCCCTCAGGACGTATTGAGTGCTCCAAGAGCGCCAGTGGTATCCCAGGGCCAGGGGGAGGCCGCTGGGGTACCAGGGCCCCCTTGAGCAGGGGAGGTGTGACTATCGTGAGGGTTTGGCCCGGGATTAACGGGGTTACCCCCCAATTGGCCACCCTCTAACCTCGCCAGGGAGACCAGAGGTTAACTGGGCTGAGGCCCAGAAATGTGATTTAACCCTTGTTATAACATGAAAATGCCTATTCCCCTGTGTAAATGTATTGTTGCTGGATCAGTGTCTGCATAACCCACCCACTGGGACTTAAGGGGTTAATCTTATATGCAGTGCTGAATAAACAGTTCCCTGAAAACTGGTAATTTGGTAACGGAGTGAGCCAGCACCCTGAGTCTTGGGGTGCAGCCTCAGGGTAACCCCCCCAAGTACACACATATTAAAAATATAACTTTGTCATAAGGGGAACATATTTTTGATAAAGTGTCTTTCTGGGGCAGTTTTAAAATGTACAGGCCGAATGCTAATTGTCTCTGCCTGCCCTCTGGAAGTACATATCAAAAGACCCATAGGAAAGGAGGTCTGGACTTAGGTGTGACACATAGCACCAGTGAGCAAAAAGTAACTGCCCTAATTGTTTATGCGGGAGGCAGGAACCAAGAAACTGAGTGTTTGTTCTTCACACTTACAATGGAAGCCAAAAGCCTGCTTCAAAGGGTTTTATTGATGGGGGCAAGGGTGGGGGCACCCCAAGCAGGAAATCAGAATGAGTGACCTTATTAAATATAAGAATATTATGAGATGTCCTTGGCCGAACATGCTAAGAGTTACATATGTGTATTCGTGACACCAAGCCCCCCCTGGGGAGTCTAATCACTGTATCCCTAACAGCCACTAAAGGCCAGATATTAATATCTCCCTTAATTTTAATATTACACTGTAATGTTTGGTCTCTCTGGAAGCGTCAGGTGTGACGGAATGTATTAATATGTCTCACCTGCCTGTACGAAATACTGAACGGAAGTTATGAAGTTAGGTAGGTATTTACAGCAGATATGGAATTTGGGTTCCATTCTGCTACACTGGCGACACACTTTATTCGAGCTCGGCTAGTCCCACGAATTCGGGTATACCCGGGTGTATTGAGGTTTGTGACTGTTTTCTGCCCGAGTGCATTGAGGTATTTTCAGGCAGGGATTGAAGCATTTTATTCCCGCTGGCTGCAATACTGCACAGTATATATATATATATATATACTGCATTACAATTCATGAATTTATGCCATCTGGTAGACACGCGAAGCATTGCAGCCTATTAAATCCTAATCATTATCATTTAACAGATTAGCCGCCCCTCAGCCAGGCATGAACCCAGGCTGGGAAGGCAAACGCAACGGGGCTTGTCAAAGGTGAGGAGCGGCGCATTCCAGGTATCTGCCAGGTACATACTGGGTATTTGCTCGAATAAAGTGTGTCGGTGCAGTATGGTAATAAGCAGGAAACACATCCTGCTAGAATTTACATCGCCTGGTCATCAAAGGCTAAATTGCTTAATTATTTATGCTTGGCCCAAGTGACCAAAGGAACTGACCAGTTTAAGTGTGACATTTCACACCGAACCCTGGAAGTCCAAAATCAGCTTCAAGAGCTTCAAAAGGACTTTTGCTAGACGGCTCGGCGCCGTAATTGGGAGGGAAGGGTTAAAATGATATATAAGTCAGAGCCACCCTTTACCCATTGTCTTCATTGTCTTCATGTAATGTCGTGATGCCTGCATGCAAAGGCTTCATGTTTCCATGTCCTGCATGTGCTTCATAACTTTGCCTGTCTGGCTGTGATGTCAGCTGAAGTATGGAAGAAATGGCCCAGTCTGTATCCTGATGGCTTTCTTGTCATAATCTTTAAGTAAGTGCCTATATTTTGCTGTTATTTGTACATTTTTGTGTGTTCACCTTTATCAAGGAATAAATTACATTTTATCATATCTAAGTCTCGTCCCAGTTCAAAACCAGGTATATATATATTTATATATATTTTTGGTGTAAATTACAGCCTGTCATAAGCTAATGTGACAGCCATATCTAAATATGTCGCCAAATTTCGCCGATCAATACATGGAGAACGGATTGACCGGCAGCTATGCAGTTCTTTAGGTAATTAGAGATTGCCCACATGAAACTATTGAAGTTAAAAAAAAAGACTGAACTGCAGCTTTAAGTTGGAGTGAACACATGTTTCCATGCATTTGGATAGTATTGGGAGAAGAGAGATTGGCCTATAGTTAGAGACCATGTTTTTGTCTCCACTTTTGAAGATTTACAGTTTTGTACCTTTTTCTAGCTATTTATAGCATTCTCTGTAGGAGCGCTTCTCTCTGCATGTTTTTTTACAATTTGTACATTTTTTTATATTAGTTCATGTTATCTATGTTTGTTATTGATGCACTGCTCTGCGTGTTACACATACACTGAGCTCCCCTCCACCCAAAGTACCAAGAAACCCCCATCAATAACACACAAATAACAATAAGACAAGGTCTGGAGGTACAAGGCAGCAGTTTTTTATTTAACCATTAAATAATTGGTAAGCGCTACCCCTGGTTGACGTGAGTGGGCTCTCGGAACTCATGTTTAAATGAGCCCGACCACTCCCAGCCCCACTGGGCTTTACCAAGTACAGAGCCCAGCCTGGCAAGGATAAGCCCACTTACCCCCCCAATTGCTACCGCAACACTTTGACCACGAAGGGGTAACAAAACAGAGATTTCTCTCCCCTCCTTCAAGGAACTTCAGTCCTTAGTCTCATATTTCTTATTTGTTATTTTCTAAACTTCAAACTGTAACAACCACATCATCAGCAATATACGCAAAACGTAGGCAGGAATTGCTGTCAGAGCGCAGACTGAGCATGCGCCCCGCCAGCCAAACTAAATAATCTCCCTCGCCCCTTGACCGCGTCACCCGAAGGCACGGTGGGGCGGGGGGGGGGGGGGGGGGGCTCAAGGCAGCTAGAAAGTGGTGTGCGCTCCTTTCTGATCCTACTCGCTGCTCTGCGTGTTACACACACACATAGCTCTGCGTGTTACACATACACATGGCTCTGCGTGTTACAGATACACACAGAGGGTGTTACACATACGCGCTGCTCTGCGTGTTGCACATACGCGCTGTTATGCGTGTTACACATACGTGCTACTCTGCGTGTTACACATACAGTACACACCGCTCTGTGTGTTACACATAGGCACTGTTCTGCGTGTTACACATACGTGCTGCTCTGTATGTTACACATACACACCGCTCTGCGTGTTACACATACGTGCTGCTCTGTATGTTACACACACAGACCGCTCTGCGTGTTACACATACGTGCTGCTCTGTATGTTACACATATACACCGCTCTGTGTGTTACACATACGCATGGCGCTGCATGCATTATATACAAGTAATGACATTAAAATACATGTATTTTCTGTATATTTTTTTGTATTGAGTGAGTTTAAACGTCTCCCCCTGTGTTTTCTCTTTCAGACACCCTCTCTGTCCTCTCCTCCCTCATGATGCCCTCCCTGCGTTTCCTCCTCCCCCTCCTCCTGCTTAACCCTCTCCTCAGTTACATATCTGCCCTGCTTGTATATAAATATTACCCCTTTGATCTCCTGGGTGCTATATGGCTGGTATCCCTTATTAAAGTCCCCGTGCTGGGCGCTGTGTCCCTCAAACTACGGGGTCCGGACTGGTTACCCTCTCCCACCTTCTACCTCCTGACTCTCTGCCTGTCCCCCCCACTGTACCAGACACTCCGACTCCTCCTCACCTCCCACTCCCCGGAGTTACACTTCGGGATACCCCACTCCCTGCTCTCCAACCTCCTTCCACTGCTCGCCTGCCTGCTCTGGGATCTCGTGTCCCCCCACATCCTCCTGAAAGAGACCCCCGGAGAGGAGGAGAATGGGAGACAGAGGGACAAGGAGAACTTCAGGAGGCTTTTGGGTTATTCCAGACCGGACTGGCTGCCCCTGTGCGGGGCATTTATCTTCCTGACGCTCGCTCTGATCGGTGAGTTTCCATGTTATTAGGTGTGTGCATACAGTGCTATATACACTGCCCAGATATATATATACAGTGTTCGACAAACCTATACATTTGCTCGCCCCGGGCGAGTGGATTTAACCCCCGGGCGAGTAAATATTGGCCCAAGCAGCACACGTTTGGTACTAGGTGGCGAGTAGATTTTTTTGTGTGGCGAGTAGATTTTTTGGTGATTTATCAACCACTGTATATATATATATCTACAGGCATACCCCGTTTTAAGGACACTCACTTTAAGTACACTCGCGAGTAAGTACATGTCGCCCAATAGGCAAATGGCAGCTCACGCATGCGCTTGTCAGCACGTCCTGAACAGCAATACCGGCTCCCTACCTGTACCAAAGCTGTGAGCAAGCAGGGAGACTATAGAGCCTTTTACAAATGCGTTATTTACATCAGTTATGCACGTATATGACGATTGCAGTACAGTACATGCATTAATAAGTGAAAAAAAGGTACTGCTTCACTTTAAGTACATTTTCGCTTTACATACATGCTCCGGTCCCATTGCGTATGTTAATGCGGGGTATGCCTGTATATATATCTATATATATATATATACTGAGTTAAGTTATGGTGAGTAAAAAAAGTGACAAAAACCCTCCACAGGAAAGCAAATATGCAAATACAACTGTATGCTCATCTGCATGTCTTAGGCAGGTCTGCAACCCCGCCTTTCCCCATCATCACCCAGCACACAGCACTTCCACTGCAGCAAGGGATTCTGGGAAATGACATGCTAATGAGCACACAGTGTCACATTTTGCCTCAAAAAACATTTTTAACATGGTTCCCTATAGGCTTAAGCTTGCTGCATGGTCACAGCTTTGAGCACAGCCAGGGTTAAGGTGCATACCCAGAAAACCACCCACAGACAGCTGTTTCGACCTTAATGGGTCTCATCAGTGTGGGGTTGATTTTAACTGGGTATGCAAAGAGGCTCATTTGCATTTGCATTTGCTCAAACTGTGCTCATTTGCATGTCATTTCCCAGAATCCCTTGCTGCAGTGGAAGTGCTGTATGCTGGGTGATGATGGGGAAAGGCGGGGTTGCAGACCTGCCTAAGACATGCAGATGAGCATACAGTTGTATTTGCATATATATATATAGGTATATATATATATATATATATATATATATATAGATACCAGTATATATATACATACATACATACAACAGCGAGAGCTGTAAGGAGCAGGTGTTATAGGGAGGAGGTATGGAGAGCAGTTATATGGGATATTAGGATGAGTTATAGGGAGGGTTTATAGGGAGTAATAGGAGGATTTATAGGGAGGGGTAATAGGAAGTGTTATAGGGAGGGGTTATGTGGGGTAATAGGAGGAGTCAGAGTGGTTATATGGGGGCAATAGGAGCAGTTATAGAGGGGTTATGTGGGGCAATAGGATGTGTTATATAGGGGTTATAGGGAGGGGTTATATTGGGTAATAGGAGGGATTATATGGGGTAATAGGAGGAGTTATAGTGAGGGGTCATATGGGGTAATAGGAAGGGTTCTAGGGAGCGGTTATATGGAGTTATAGGTGTTATAGGGAGGGGTTATATGGGGTAATGGGAAGAGTTATAGGGAGGGGTTATAGTGGGCAATAGGAGCAGTTATGCAGTGAGTGTATATGGGATAATAGGAGCAGTTATGGGGAGAGTGTATATAGCATAATAGAAGCAGAAAGAAAAAATACAATAGTGCAACAGAGTAAAAATATGAAAAAATCCAAATGACAAGTAGCAGTAATCCTACTCACATTTAGTGTGAGTAATTGAAGCCTTTCGGTTATTAGGAGTAACCAACTCAGGTTGTAGATCGTCAGCAGAGTAGGCAGGAAACTCCCCAAAAATATGAAGGACATAGAGGATAGTGCAGATTGATTTATAGAAACAACACTCACAAGAAGAGTATAAATGTGGGCAGTGGGACCACCCTGGGTCACGGAGTGATGGAAAGTCCAATAGAACCTCTTCTCTCAAAGGAACCTCGTGGCGGCCGTCCACAACAGGTCACCGGATCCGGGGAATCAAAAACGTCTGGGCAATCTCTCACAGTACCGCTGCTCAGCACACTTTCCTCTGCTTGTTGTATCGCTCAACAGGCGATTTTAATACTACAGTATGTTTCTATAAAGCAATCTGCCCATTCTGCTGACATAGTTACATAGTAGATAAGGTTGAAAAAAGATGTACGTCCATCAAGTTCAACCTATGCTAAATTTAGACAACAGATACTTTATCCTATATCTATACTTACTTATTGATCCAGAGGAAGGCAAACAAAAAAACCATTAAGGGGAAAAATAAATTCCTTCCTGACTCCAAGGATTGGCAATCGGATTAATCCCTGGATCAACCTCCTTCCCATGTATACTTATTTGGTATACAGATGCGCCGACGAGTATTCTAAAACTTGCCTTGGAAAATCTGGGGCTATCACCAACAAGACAAGGGTGATTGCCCCAGATTTGTTTTAGAATACTCGTCGTCACTAAAGTATCCCTGTATACCTTTCCTTTCTAAAAAGATGTCAAACCTTTTTTTGAACAAATCTATTGTATCTGCCATCACAGTCTCCATGGGTAATGAATTCCACATTTTAACTGCCCTTACTGTAAAGAACCCTTTCCTTTGTTGCTGGTGAAATCTCCTTTCCTCCAACCTTAAGTGATGGCCCCAAGTCCTTTTGTACTGCCTGTGGGATAAATAGTTCTTTTGAAAGCTCCTTGTATTGTCCCCGAATATATTTGTATATAGTTATCATATCCCCTCTTAGATGCCTCTTTTCTAATGTAAATAAATCTAATTTAGCTAGCCTCTCCTCATAAGTTAGATTGTCCATCTCCTTTATTAATTTGGTGACTCTTCTCTGCACTCTCTAGTTCCATAATGTCTTTTCTTAGGATTGGTGCCCAAAATTGTACTCCATATTCAAGGTGTTGTCTTACTAATGCTTTGTAAAGGGGCATAATAATGTTTATTTCCCTTCCATCCATTGCCCGTTTAATGCAAGATAAGATCTTGTTTGCCTTTGCAGCTACTGCATGACTTTGGGCACTATTGCTAAGCCTGCTGTTTACGAGCACTCCTAAATCCTTCTCCATCAAGGATTCCCCCAATTTACCCCCATTTAATTTGTAAGTCGCCTTTTTATTCTTGCATCCCAAATGCATAACCTTACATTTATCTGTATTAAACCTCATCTGCCATTTACCTGCCCACGTTTCCAGTCTCTCCAGGTCCTTCTAAAGAGAAATTACATCCTGCTCTGATGTTATTACCTTACACAATTTATCATCATCAGCAAAGATGGAGACTTTGGTCTCGATGCCAACCTCAAGGTCCTTAATAAACAAGTTTAAAAGCAGGGTGTGATGGGAGACGCGCTTAATAACACATTTATATTTCGTGGATCCTGATAGAGCAGAACAGGTTGAGCAAAATAAACTGAGATTTATTCCCTTGATAGGCAAACACACGACAACTGCAGAATAAACGTAATAATTACACGTACGGGTATAGGAACAGGAGATAATGTCCAGAAAGGTGCAAAGCACCAGAAGATTATCTTTTAAAATGTAGTCCTTTTGCAAATTGCCAAATAAATTGCCAGTCCAATCCTTCTGTGAATGTGCAAAGGCTTTTCTGGTTCTCTGGGGATTTTCTGGATCCCCGGGGCTAGCGAAATCCTGAAGCAGGGCAAGTTTCCTTGTTGCGATGTTTTTAACCCCTTGCGTTCTGGAATCGTACCCGCTGTACTTAAGTCTTATCCGCTTGAAGAAATCAGGTAACAACAGCAACAACAGCAACACCAACACAGCAACAACACAGGAATGAGGGTTACAGGGGCCTTTCTAAGGACAAGGGCCTGTGAAGTGTTACATTAGCCTCATCCCATTGGCAAGGAATTATCTTCCTCCTATCAGAACCTGCCATGTCACATGGGCAAATCCTACAGCCAACCCAGGTAACTCTGAGCATGCTCAGTAAGCAGCTTGGAAGCACTGCTAAGTAAAAAGGGGCCACTCATTTCTGGGGACGCAATGTCTGCAGTTTGGTCCCAAGGTGTGAAATATCTAGGAGGAGTAACAGGACCTGCTACTCAGAAACATCCTTATTAAGTGACACTTTAAGAATCTGGGGTCTTTCATGTATGCATAACATTTGTTCCTTAATGCATTACAAAGGCAGGCAGAAAAAAAATAGCATCCTGCCGGTACATTTTAAAACTGCAACAGAAAGGCACTTCATCAAAAATATATGTTTCCCTTATGCCAACGTTATATTTTTAATATGTGTGTACTTAAGGGGTTACACTGAGGCCGCACACTGAAAATCAGGGTGCTGGCTCACTCCGTTCCTCAATTAGCAGTCTTAATGAAATGGCTCCTGTTATTCAGCACTGCAGGTATAGACTATCCTGCAAAACGGGGACAGCAATGCATATAAAATTAACCCCTTCATCCACAATGCGAAATAGGGGTAACCAGCCGAGCCCACTGCCTTTATTAATGCGCTGATTACCTCCATTTTCGCCACACCTCCCCCACTCAAAGCCCAAGGTTTGCCCTGGCCACCTCCTCTGGTGGTTGGGCTGACCGGAGGGTTTTTGAAGTCATTAGGTCTTGGGAATTGTCCTGTCGGGAGAGGCCATCAGCGTTCCCATGCTCAATGCCTTTCTTGTGCTGAATGATGAAGTCACATTCTTGCAAGGCAAGGCTCCAGCGCAAGAGCTTGGAATTCTCTCCCGACACCCTCTGCAACCAACTTAGGGGGTTATGGTCAGTGATAACAGTGAAGGTTCTGCCATACAGAGAGGGCTGTAGCTTCTTTAGAGCCCATACTATGGCCAGACACTCCTTCTCAATAGTGGCATAGGCCACTCCTCTGGGCAGCCGCTTGCGGCCCAGAAACATCATTGGAGGTTCCCTGACCTCTTCCCCCACCTGGCTGAGCACAGCACCAATGCCAAAGTCTGAGGCATCCGTCTGCACCAGAGACTTTTTGGAATAATCTGGAGCGGCCAGTATAGGAGCGCTGGCTCGAGCAGTCTTCAAAGCCTGAAATGCTTTTTCCCAGGCTGGAGACCAGACTACCAGCACAGACTGTCGCTTCTGGGTCAAGTCAGTCAGGGGTTTAGCAACGACACTATACTGGGGAACAAACTTCCTATCGTAGCCTGCAGTGCCTAGAAATGCCATGACCTGCTGCTTGGTTTTGGGAGTGGGCCACTGCACTACTGCCTCTACCTTAGCTGTTTATGGCTTGAGGTGTCCTCCACCCACCCTATGCCCTAGGTATAAGACTTCAGCCATCCCTACTAAGCACTTGGTGGGTTTTAAGGCGAGTCCTGCCTCCCTAATCCTGGCTAGCACCGCAGCTACATGAATTAAGTGTGATTCCCAGGAGTTACTGAACACAACAAAATCATCCAGATAAGCCCTTGCAAACCCTTGCATACCCTCTAGCAAACAATTGACCAGGCGTTGGAAGGTAGCCGGTGCATTCTTCATCCCAAATGGCATCACTAAGAACTCATAGAGGCCACTTGGGGTGATGAAAGCCGACTTCTCCCGAGCCTCCTGGGTCAAAGGGATCAGCCAGTACCCTTTACTGAGATCCCTGGTGGTCAGATACCTTGCCCCCGCGAGTTCATCCAGCAACTCATCCATGCGGGGCATGGGGTAATCATCTGAAACCGTCCCTGCGTTGAGCTGCCGGTAGTCCACATAGAACCGGGTGGTCCCATTCTTCTTAGGCACTAGGACTACCGGACAAGCCCAAGGGCTCTGGGATGGTACAATTACCCCTAGGGCCAGCATCTCCTCCACCTCCCTCTCTATACTGCCCTTCACCTCTGCTGACACTCTATAAGCGGGCTTATGCAGAGATCTCAGATCCCCTGTCAGCACTGGGTGCTCAGTGATGTGTGTCCTCCCTGGCTTGTCCATGAACAGAGCCCTATACTGCTCTAGCATTGCTGCTTACTGTCCTGGATACAAACCCCAGATCTGCCTGAAGCCAACTATCCTCTCCCTGTACTGTATGTCCCCACATACCTCTGCACTCTCTCTAGTGCCCTCCTGACCAGGCGGTGGGAGGTAGCCAGAGCATTCTTCATCCTGAATGGCACCCTGAAAAACTCACAGAGGCCATTCTGAAGGCTGAAGACTGACTCCCCCTTTGCCTTCCTCTCTACACTGTCTGCCACCTCTGCTGGTACTCCATAGGTATTCTTATGCAGAGGATGCAGATCACCTGGGAGCACAGGCTGATCTGTACTATGTGCCCTGCCCAGCTTGTCTGGTAACAGAACCCTAGGCTGCTCTACCCTAGCCCCGGCTTCTGCCCCTGCCTGCCTACCTCTCAGGGTCCCTAGCTCAACTAGGACCCCCCTAGGAAACCCTATCCTACCTAAGAGGCCTGGCACTGCCTGAGCTACTTCCTGAAACATGTTCCCCATTCCTGGTAACAGGTTCAGGAGCATCTGCACATAATCACCCACTTTACCCTGTGGCTGGTAGGCGTCCCAGGGGTGGCCAAAGTCGGCCACTGCCCCTTCTGCCTCCGGCCAGAAGTAAGGCTGCAACAGCTGGGTTATCATGTGAGTGACCCCCTAATGCCCCACTAGTGGACTAGGGAAGGCTACCTGCAACACTTGCTGCCTACCCTCCCCGGGTCCCACTAACCGTCTTCTACCTGTCCAGCCCCTGGCTAACCCGGTAGAACCTGGCTCCATACCCCAGAGCCCGCTGTGCCACAGCCTGTGGTCTGACCCCCTGCTTTCCCAGGACTCAGACGCCCGCAGTCCTATACCTTCTAAGCTGGGGTCAGCTTTCACCGCATCCCTATCCGCTGTCCCTAATTCTAACCACCCACCCTTAGTCTCTAAGTCAGGGGTAACAGGGACAGGTAAAGGGAACAGTAAGTCAGTCACTGGTCACGACTCAGTAGTCTGGCTTACCTGTCTGGTCTCCACAGAGGCCACGGGAACCGTTGGTCCCAAATGCAGGGGGACAGAGGTTGATTCTGCTGTGATCCCTGATGACAGGCCCTTAGGAATCGCCGCAACAGCCGGCAATTCCGCAGCAACCACACAGATCACAGGCTCCAGGTTATTGCTAAGGCGCACCTCAGCAGTTTCCCTGGACAAAACCCCCACCTCCCTCATGCCATGATTGGCACCCCCATCCAAAATGATCTGCGCACCCTGTAAGGACCGCAGCCCTCCATCAGGCATGGTTTTTTGCACCCCGGTGCCTGGGAGTAAATCTTCTGGCTGCACCAGAATAACAGCAGCACCCAAATCTGGCAAGCTCCCTGCTTGCCGGTCACCAAAGGTAACCCTCCGTGGGTGCCTGCTCAGGACATCAGTAGGCTGCATCTCAACTGATGCATTTGGACATCCTCTGCTCACTGCTGCTGGCTCTGAGGTGACAAAAGCAGCATCAGCCTGGGACATCCCTCTTGGTTGTGGCTCCATGGCTGTGCTCTGTTCCTCTGTGTGGGCCAGCCCAATCTGGGTTACTGGCCCTGCAGCTTGTGAACGTTGCCCCTGATGGGGTCCCCCAGACCGCTCACGGTCCGGGCAATATGGCCGGATGTGGCACACCTTGTGGCAATGATAGCACCGTCTCTCAAGCTTGAACTCCCCAGTATAGGGCGTGTTGCTGCCCACTGTATGTTTGGGAGTCCGCTGAGGTGCAGACAGGTCCCCTCTAGCCAGAATGGCTGCCTCTCTGGGGACTGCTGCGTTGCTCACCAAGGCTCTGCTGGTTACATATTCATTTGCTGGCTCTGCTGCTTCCATAGCAGTTACTCTGGGAACGTCCTGTTCCCCGCTGACAAGGTGGGAGTGAGGGGGCCTTCCAAGCGCTGTCGACAGGAGCTGGAGTCGCTGTTCATAGCTAAGCCCTTCTCCCCAGGCGGTGAGGAGTGCAATGAGTTCAGAGGTAGCAAGTCCAGTCGCCGCAGCGACTGATCCATCTGCACCCCCTGGCACCACGCCACCCTCTTCCAGGCGGTCACTGACATCCTTCCCCTGTCCTTGCAGCCCCGGAGCTGGAGAGATCTCCTGCACTCCGGGCTGAGTACTGTCTGCTGGCGGGGCCATCTTGCCCTCATATTCTTCTAAATCCTCCTCCAGCTGACTCTGGAAGCCGTACCCCACATCTCTCCACTATCTGCGCCCGGTTCCAGGTACAAAACGTTCCTGAGCGTGGACTCATGGTGCCACTGGGGTATAGGTCCAGAGACCAGTGAATTATCTCGTGCTTCTTTGGAAGTGTGTGTAAGTTGCCACTTGTCTGAGGAGCTTGCAATCTACAAGGTCCTCACTATATTACAGAACACTGCGATATAGGCTCAATCAGTATCTCACCAGCTGCCACCAGTTTTAAACGCCTGTGACGGGAGACGCGCTTAATAACACATTTATATTTCGTGGATCCTGATTGAGCAGAACAGGTTGAGCTAAATAAACTGAGATTTATTCCCTTGATAGGCAAACACACGACAACTGCAGAATAAACTTAATAATTACACGTACGGGTATAGGAACAGGAGGTAATGTCCAGAAAGGTGCAAAGCACCAGAAGATTGTCTTTTAAAATGTAGTCCTTTTGCAAATTGCCAAATAAATAGCCAGTCCAATCCTTCTGTGAATGTGCAAAGGCTTTTCTGGTTCTCTGGGGATTTTCTGGATCCCCGGGGCTAATGAAATCCTGAAGCAGGGCAAGTTTCCTTATTGCAATGTTTTTAACCCCTTGCGTTCTGGAATCGTAGCCACTGTACTTAGGTCTTATCCGCTTGAAGAAATCAGGTAACAGCAACAACAGCAACACAGCAACAACACAGGAATGAGGGTTACAGGGGCCTTTCTAAGGACAAGGGCCTGTGAAGTGTTACATTAGCCTCATCCCATTGGCAAGGAATTATCTTCCTCCTATCAGAACCTGCCATGTCACATGGGCAAATCCTACAGCCAACCCAGGTAACTCTGAGCATGCTCAGTAAGCAGCTTGGTAGCACTGCTAAGTAAAAAGGGGCCACTCATTTCTGGGGACGCAATGTCTGGAGTTTGGTCCCAAGGTGTGAAATATCTAGGAGGAGTAACAGGACCTGCTTCTCAGAAACATCCTGATTAAGTGACACTTTAAGAATCTGGGGTCTTTCAATTATGCATAACATTTGTTACTTAATGCATTACAAAGGCAGGCAGAAAAAAAATAGCATCCTGCCGGTACATTTTAAAACTACAACAGAAAGGCACTTCATCACAAATATATGTTTCCCTTATGCCAACGTTATATTTTTAATATGTGTGTACTTGAGGGGTTACACTGAGGCTGCACACTGAAAATCAGGGTGCTGGCTCACTCCGTTCCTCAATTAGCAGTCTTAATGGAACGGCTCCTGTTATTCAGCACTGCAGGTATAGACTATCCTGCAAAACGAGGACAGCAATGCATATAAAATTAACCCCTTCATCCCCAATGCGAAATAGGGGTAACCAGTCGAGCCCACTGCCTTTATTAATGCGCTGATTACCTCCATTTTTGCCACACAGGGGTCCCAGTACCGATCCCTGAGGTACTCCACTCACGACTTTAGCCCAACCTGAAAAAGTTCAATTTTTGACAACCCTCTGTTGTCTGTCCTTTAACCAGGTTTCAATCCAGGTGCACATATATCTACTTAGTCCAATTTTCTTTATTTTGTACACCAACCTCCTGTGAAACCGTATCAAAAGCCTTTGCAAAATCTAAGTAGACCACATCAACTGCATTACCCTGGTCTAAATTCCTACTTACCTCCTCAAAGAAACAAATAAGGTTAGTTTGGCTTGATCTATCCTTCATAAATCCATGCGGACTATTACTAATAATTTTGTTTTCCATTAGGTATTCCTGAATATTATCCCGTATTAAACCTTCAAGTAGTTTCCCTACTATTGAAGTCAGGCTTACAGGTCTATAATTCCCCGCTTGTGATCTAGCTCCCTTTTTAAATATAGGCACCACATCTGCTTTACGCCAATCTTGTGGTACTGAGCCTGTGGAAATGGAGTCCTTGTATATTAAATATAATGGTTTTGCTATTACTGAGCTTAACTCATTGAACACTCTTGGATGTATGCCATCAGGGACAGGTGCCTTATTTACTTTAATTTTTTCAAGTCGCTTATGAACTTCTTCCTCAGTTAACCAATTGGTCATTAATATGGAGGTTGTGGCTTCCTCCTGCGGAACTACCATTGAACTTGATTCTTCCCTGGTAAACACAGAGGCAAAGAATTTGTTTAATACCTCAGCTTTTTCCTTAACTCCAATAATCTGCCTGCCATCTCACACTGGTAGGGTCCTACTGCTGCGGCCGCCTTTAACCTCCTACTTGCCCGCATTTATCCGGGCGATATCTCCGTTTCTAGCGGAGTTTCCCACGCGGCGGCCGCATTCATCAGATAAGCGCTAATGGCGCTTATCATTGAAAGCGCACGCGGCGCAGGAAAACTAAAAAAAAAAAAGCACGCCGCGTTTTAAAAATCATTTTTTGTTATTAAGGTACTTAAAGAACATTTTAGGGTTGACCTTACTTTCTATTGCAATCCTTTTTTCATTATCCATTTTTGCTAATTTGATTGCCCTTTTGCAATTTTTGTTACATTCCTTATAATTCTGATACGATGTCTCCGTCCCTTCTGACTTAAAGAATCTAAACGCCTTCCTCTTCTTGTCCATTTCCTCCCCTACCTGTTTATTTGGGACCAAGACTAAATTTGTAAAGCTTCCAGTGACTGAACTCCAGATTAGAACCAACGCTAACACCACCCTAACCCCTGTCACTAGTTTTAAATACCTGGGCTTATGGTTTGACTCCCACTTAACATTCGGGATGCACATTGATACCCTGACAACCAAGACCTATGACAAACTAGGGGTACTTTACAGGAACAAATCCTCCCTAAGTCTCCTGGTCAGAAAGCGTATAGCACAGCAGATGCTAATGACAATTATTGACTATGGAGACATAGTATATGGCTCGGCACCTCAAACCCACCTTGGCAAACTTGACACCCTCTACAATTCAATTTGTCGTTTTGTTCTCCAATGCAACTACAACACACATCACTGCGATATGCTCAAAGAACTAGATTGGTCCACACTAGAGTCTAGGCGCAAAGTTCACCTTTCCTGTCTTACCTTTAAATTCTTCATGGGCAAGCTACCCAGCTATCTGAACAAGCTCCTCACCACTACCACTTGTAGCACTTATCACCTGAGATCAGACTCCAAAAGACTGTTCATGGTCCCAAGACTCAACAAAGTATCCGGACGTTCCTCCTTCTCCTACCATGCACCCCAAAACAGGAACAAGCTACCAGAGACTCTCACATCCACCACCAGTTTAAGTTCTTTCAAATCTAAGGCTAACTCACATTTTAATCTGGTCTGTAACTGTTTCATACGCCCATAATATATATTTTCTTTAACTATGCACGCAATGTCTTGTATATAATGTATACCCTGTTCATTTATGTAACTGTATTTGTAACCATGTATTATTTGTTTTACTCTGTGCCCAGGACATACTTGAAAACGAGAGGTAACTCTCAATGTATTACTTCCTGGTAAAATATTTTATAAATAATAAATAAATATTTAGCCACATTGGTTTTGACTTATATCTTTTATACTTTTTACCCAAGGGTAAGTATGCTTTTCTAACAATTTTTTAAAGTCTTCCCATTTATTTTCTACATTTTTCCCTGCAAAAACATCATCCCAGTGTATTACTTGTAGATTAGACCTCAGTTTATTAAAATCTGCCTTTCTAAAGTTTAAGGTCTTTGTTGAAGTAATCTGTTTTTTGATAATTTATTTCAAATGAGACCATGTTATGATCACTGTTACCCAAATGTTCCAGGACTTGAATATTTGTTATTACTTCTACATTGTTTGATATAACCAAATCCAGAACTGCCCCTCTCCTGGTTGGTACCTCAATAATTTGGGTCTTTAAGAACCCCCAAAAACCTGTTTCCTTTTGTTGTAATGCTAATCTCATTTCCCCAGTCTACAGTATGTCTGGATAATTAAAACCCCCATTATGCAAACATGACCCAGTTTTGATGTCTTCTCCAATTGCAAAAGTATTTTAGCTACCTCAATCTCACAGATATTTGGTGGTTTATAGCATATCCATACGAACATTTTCTTTATACTTTTACCTCCACTGCTAATTTCTATCCACAAGGTCTCTACATTTTCATAATTCCCTTCATAAACATCTTCCCTTATAATAGGTTTTATATCCGGTTTAACAGATAAACATACTCGACCTCCCCTTCTATTTGTTCGATCCTTCCAAAAAAGGGAATAACCCTCTAAATTAACTGCCCAGTCATGAGTTTCATCCCACCATGTTTCAGTAATGCCTATGATATCATACTGCTCCCTTGCAGCTATTAATTCAAGCTGCCCCATTTTATCTGTCAGGCTACTTGCATTAGCAAGCATGCATTTAAGTTTTTTTTTCAGCCTGTACTATTATCTTATCTGCTTCTTCCTTTCTGCGCCCACTTGGTTTAGTCTTTAGAAGTTTTCTAGTATTATCTCTATTTACTATGGGTGTCTCACTGCTTGTCAAACTGGCACTTGCCCCCATTCTATCTCCATACCCCCTTGTATCCTCCTCTATTCTATTTAGTCAATTATCTGTTTCATTCCCCTCCCCCATCCATCCTAGTTTAAAATCTACTCAAACCTTTTTAACATTCTCCCCCCTAGCACAGAAGATCCCTCTTCATTGAGGTGCAATCCGTCCCTAGAATATAGATGGCACCTCTCAAAAAAGGAGTCCCAGTGCTCTAAAAACCCAAAACCCTCCTTCATGCACCACTTTCTTAGCATGCATTAACCTCCCTAATCTCTGACTGTCTCCCTGCGGTAGCGCATGGCACTGGTAGTATTTCAGAAAATACTACATTGGAGGGCCTAGCCTTAAGCTTTTGGCCTAGATCCCTGTAATCATTTTTTAGGACCCTCCATCTTTCTCTAACTTTGTCATTGGTGCCAACGTGTACCAAGACCGCCGGGTCAATCCAGCCCCCCTCAACAATCTGTCTACCCGATCCGCAATGTGCCGAACCCGAGCACCCGGGAGACAACAAACTGTTCGGTTCATGCGGTCATGGCAACAGATTGCCCTATCTACCTTCCTAATAGTGGAGTCCCCTACCACCACAATCTTTCTTTGTATCTGACAACCTGAGTTGATTACTCCTAATAACCGAAAGGCTTCAATTACTCGCACTAAATGTGAGTAGGATTACTGATGCTTATCATTGGGATTTGTTTTATATTTTTACTCTGTTGCACTATTGTATTTTTTCTTTTTAATATATACCTACCCGAGTGCGCTCTTGATCTTTTGCTCTCATCACCCTTGTGGACTTGGACTGAATGCACTTCAGAAGCAGCACCCATTGCAGGACAGTACTTATTTATTTTCTTTACATTTATGTATTTGCTTGTTTCTTTTATTTATAACATTATTTGCGCTCTATTCCTTGTTCCCATCTATAATAGAAGCAGGTATAGGGAGCAGTTTATGAAGTATCCCGCTGGTAAAAGGATTAACCCGACATTTAATTGAAAATAATCCCAGTGCTCCTCCCAATCTGCCTTGTAATTTACTAGAGACATGTTTATATTTAGTACCTAAATAGGGAGCTACTTACAGATCCCAGGCTACTTACAGATCCCAGGCTACTTACAGATCCCAGGCTACTTACAGATCCCAGGCTACTTACAGATCCCAGGCTACTTACAGATCCCAGGCTACTTACAGATCCCAGGCTACTTACAGATCCCAGGCTATTTACAGATCCCAGGCTACTTACAGATCTCAGGCTACTTACAGATCCCAGGCTACTTACAGATCCCAGGCTACTTACAGATCCCAGGCTACTTACAGATCCCAGGTTATAGGGGGTAAAACTGTTCCCCTGTGGGATGTTAACGTTTCATTTCACTTCCCTGACAGGCGAGATGTTTATTCCATATTACATGGGTCGTGTGATCGATATCCTGGCAACACACTACAAGGAGGCCACGTTCCTGGCAGCCATATTTTATATGGCCGTGTTTTCCATTTCGAGGTCAGTTCAAAAACAGTAGGGGAGGGGTGTAATGGAGCGACGCTCTGCAGGGGAGGGGTGTAATGGAGCAACGCTCTGCAGGGGATGGGTGTAACGAAGCGACACGTTGCAGGGAAGGGGTGTAATGGAGCGACGCTCTGCAGGGAAGGGGAGTACTGGTGTGACACTGCAGGATAATGGTATAACTGTACAATGCTCTGCAGAATAAGGGTGTGACTGCGCGACGCTCTATGGGATAAAGGTATAACTGCGCAATGCTCTGCAGAATAAGGATATGACTGCATTACTCTGCATGATAAGGATATAACTGCACGTTGCTCTGCAGGATAAGGATATAACTGTGCGTTGCTCTGCAGGATAAGGTTATAACTGCCCGATGCTCTGCAGCTCTCTCTTCGCAGGCTGCCGCGGGGGCCTCTTCATGTTCTCGATGTCATGTCTCACACAACGCCTGCGGCTCCGGATTTTCCACTCCATCATCCAACAGGAAATCTCATTCTTTGAAGACACAAAAGCAGGTGCGGGGGTTACAGGGCCGGGGGATGATTACGGGGGTTACAGGGCCGGGGGGGGGGTTTACAGGGCTGGGGAACGATGACGGGAGTTATAGGGCCGGGAGACGGAGGTTACAGGGCCGGGGGGGTTGCAGGGAAGGGGGGTCAATGGGGTTACAGGGTTGGGGGGACCCAAAAGGATGAAACTGCTGTCTGTGAGTAGGGTTACTGGCTCTGCACTTCTTTTACCCAGGTTGTCCTCTAAAGCTGTGTAATGTGACAGTCATAAGCTTATAGGGATCCATGTTAAAGTGGGTAAGAAGCTGAAAGTGACTCACTGTGACTGCTCATTTGCATGTCATTACCCAGAATCCCTAGCTGCAGTGGAAGCATTGAATGCTAAGTGATTATTGGGGGAAAAGCAGGTTTGGGGACCTGACAGACGTGAATGTTCGGTACTGTTCTGACTCATGCACACTGTGACTAATGTGTAGAGGCAGACAGCTCAACTCAATCCCTATTCCATACAAGGGGGGTGGGCTTCCATATTTCTGAAATGTTTATTGGGAACAATAGCAGAAATAAAATTGGGAAAAAGTACTCATGAAATACACATTTGGGGATGGGAATAGGAAATAGTTATGGTTATAGGCAGTGTTCGACAAACCTATACATTTGCTCGCCCTGGGCGAGTGGATTTAACCCCCGGGCGAGTAAATATTGGCCCAAGCAGCACACGTTTGGTACTAGGTGGCGAGTAGATTTTTTTTGTGTGGCGAGTAGATTTTTTGGTGATTTGTCAACCACTGGTTATAGGGATAGGTAAAAACAAAGGATTCTGACAGGAGTAAGTGGAAGACAGTGTTGTAGACAGGCAGGCAAAACTCTAAAAAAGCACAGGACTCATTTGCATGTCATTACCCAGAATCCCTAGCTGCAGTGAAAGCATTGAATGCTAAGTGATTATTGGGGGAAAAGCAGGTTTGGGGACCTGACAGACGTGAATGTTCGGTACTGTTCTGACTCATGCACACTGTGACTAATGTGTAGAGGCAGACAGCTCAACTCAATCCCTATTCCATACAAGGGGGGTGGGCTTCCATATTTCTGAAATGTTTATTGGGAACAATAGCAGAAATAAAATTGGGAAAAAGTACTCATGAAATACACATTTGGGGATGGGAATAGGAAATAGTTATGGTTATAGGGATAGGTAAAAACAAAGGATTCTGACAGGAGTAAGTGGAAGACAGTGTTGTAGACAGGCAGGCAAAACTCTAAAAAAGGACAGGACATGACACAATCCAGGACATGACACAATCAGAGAGGAAAAGGGGTTAGGACTGCACCAAGAGACAAGGGGAGGAGGGGCAGCCCAACTAACAGAGGAGAGAAGGGGGAGGGGAGTTGCCAATGTCACCGGAGACCAGGACTATCACACCAGGAATCAATTCGCCAGACAGAAACACAGAGTTTATAAAAATTAATTTATTGGAAAAATAAATATTCACAACTATTTACACTTACAACTGGGAAACTGGGGTCACCCTATCGATCTGGGTGCAAGGACCTCCTTAAAGAGATGCAACCTGTTCTTCCTTCCTGCAGTGTATGTTCCCTGCAGCTTCTCCCAGCTGCCTCAGCTAAAGAAGTCTCACAACTAAAGCTGATCTTATCTCATCTAGCTAGGGTTCTTCCTTCCCCCCAGGTGTTTGCAATATGACCCAGACCCTAATTGGTGGGGAAAGTGCAGCAACAAACACAGCTAGGCCTCGTTTAGACAGGCTGCTACGTCCACACGCTTGTGTGCGCACCTCCGCCGCGCGCTCCTGCAGCCCAGCGATCTGCGCTCAAACTGCAGGAGTTGGGACGCTTAGTTTGGGGGAGTGGCGGAGGGGTGTAACGAACACGTCACAGAGCTGGTTCGCCTTTATTGTCTGAACCAGCTCACGTGACGCGACTGCAGCCCCAAATGTCAATTTGGGCTGTGGCGGCAAAATGTCGCAACGTCATCATGTAGTTTGCCGCCACAGTTTCAAGTGTGACAACTGTCATCCGCTACACTCAAAGAGTGACTATCGTGCGCGCGCACATCGCAACGCGGCCTGTCTGAGAGAGGCCTAAGGCTTGGTCCCTGCTGGCTACTGCAGCGCCCGATATGGCGGGTGCTGCGGGGACAAGAGCCGCCCCTCAATGGGGCCGGGTCCGCTGCTGGGGGTGGCCGCCGCACTGAGCGGTCAGTTTTTCCTGCAGCCAGGAAAATTGTGATCAGTAGTAGCGACGGAGCGCTAGGCCACGCCCCCGGCGGTTCAGCTAATGAGGGCGAATCTGCCGGGTGACATGGCCTCGCCCCGTCACTCTCACCCCTGTCTTTCCCCCTGCAGCTCACTGCAAACCGGGGAACTCGGCTGCATGCGCCGCCAGCCAGCCTGGCAGGCGCACGTGCAGCGCAGACAGCGGGGCCGTAGCCTTACATGCCAAGAGTGACTTCTGAAGATCACAGACCACTTTGCAACATTCCTAACTGAAAAAAAAATGTACCCCTGGACTCTGAAGTGCTGGAACATGGCTACATATAATAATACGCATTTTTCTTGTATAGCGCTGCTAGTTTTTATGAAGTGCTTTAAAAAAACATTTTTGCAGACACAGTCCATGCCGCGTAGAGCTTATAATCTATGTTTTTTGATGCCTCAGGCATGGGGAGATAAGGTGACTTGCCTAAGATCACAAGGAGTGGACACTGGGAATTGAACCAGGAACTCGGTGTCATAGTCAGTGTCTTTACTCACTGTGCCGCTCCAGCCACTACAGATGTATTCCTGACAGGTAGGGGTAATGGCAGGTTTGACGTTTATTAAAAGCATATCTCCCGCTGCCGTCACAGCAAGGACAACAGGCCCTGATAGTTAGGAATGAAACCAGTTTAAAGCATGTTTCCCTATTCCAGAGCACTGGAGTTTGTTTAGCAAGATAGCATGATCTGACATGTTAGACCAATATAGTTAGAGACAGACAGGGGGAGCGGCCTATGCAGGGGAGCAGCCTACGGTACATGTAAAGAAGACCATTTTTAAAGTTGCCCTTTTTTAAGTGGCAAGCAGTATGGAGTTTAGCAGGGAGTTGTACAGGAGTGGAACAAGTGGACAACACAACACCTATTGTCCCTGAATCCTAGATAGGAACTACGCTGGAAAGGAGGACATTTTCTATCCCAGACTGCACATCTCGGCACTAAACTATTGATGCCATGCTGCTGCTACTATTTATATTTGCTCTGACCTCTCGCTTCTTTTCAAAATACACGTTTCTTTCTACAGGCCTCATTATTCCTCTAACTCTATTAATATATATCCAACTCTCCTTTTTTACCACTTCTCAGTTCACATGAACTCCTTTCTTAATAGCGCCCTCTGACCCTACACAGCTATACCCCCCTACACTAAAACACACCCCTAAAAATCATCCTCACACATTTTCTTTCTTTCCATGCTTCTCCTCCTTCCTTCTGGGGATATCTCTGCCAATTCTTGTCTCTACCTTATTTCTACATGCTCTCATCCTCGCCTCCAACATGCAACATCTACTCCTTCTGGTGCCAACCCCGCTAACCTCATACCCATCCCCTGTCACCCTCCTTCCTCTCTCCCTTTCTCCTGTGCCCTTGGGAATGCTCGCTCCCTTTCCAACAAGTTCTCTCACGCTCTGCTCCTCTTTGCTATAACTGAGATTTGACTCACTCAGTCTGGCTGCACTGGAAGCTGCCCTTTCTTTGGTGGCCTTTCTTTCTCCCACACTCCTCGACTCTATCGGCCATTACCAAACCCTTCCAATTCCTCTCTGTCTTTCTTTTCCCTTCTTTGAGGCTTACACTGTCCAGCTTTTCTCTCCTCACACTGTCCACATGGCGGTCATCCATCTCCCGCCTACCTCTACTCATCCCCCTTCTGTCGTTCTCTCTCACTTTGAATTCTAGCTCTCCTTCTTTCTCTCTTCAGACTCCCCTGTACTTCTCCTTGGGGACTTCAACTGCCATATTGATGACCTCCGTTGGGTTTCCCGCTTTCTCTCTCTAACCTCTTCTTTTGGCCTTAAACAGTGGACTGCAGCCAGCCCCCACAATGATGGCAACTACCAAATTTGGTTTTCAATAAAAAACTTTTCTCTCTGATTTCTCCATTTCCCCTTTTCCTCACTCTGATCATCATCTCATCTCTTTTTCTCTCTCGCTCACTTCTCCACCTCCATCTACCCCTCATTTCTGCAGAGACCTGCGCTTTATTAACCTACCAGCTTTTGATTCCAATTTATGCTCCTCCCTCAGCTCTGCTCCAGACCTGACAACCAGGTCAGGAACTACAACTTTGCCCTATACTCCTCTCTTGATCTACATGCCCGCTTTCTCTCTGCCGTTCTCGCCATTCTAACCCCAGACGCTTGCTAAATTTCCACACGCGCATGCTGCGTTCCTGCACGTCACTGCAAATTTATGCTATCCTGTTTCAACTCTGCCCTCTCTCTGGCTAAACAAACGTATTTTTCTTCACTAATCCACACACACAAATCTAACCCACACCGACTCTTCTCTGTTTTTGACTCCCTACTCAGACCACCCTCTGCTGACTGTTTTTCTTCCTCCTCACTTTACTGATTATTTAAAGGAAAAGGTGGAATCCATACGTCAGGACATCCCCTCTGTATCCTCCTCCCATCCTACACACTTCCTAACTCACCTCCTGCCTTCCTCAACTCTTTTTCTGCTATTACAGAGGATGATGTATCATTGCTGAACTTTTCTTCTCCTCTACCTCTTGCTCCTACTATAATCCCGACGCTCACACACATTTTTAACTCCTCCCTCTACTCTGGTACCTTTCCCTCCTCCTTCAAACATGCAACAGTTATACCATTACTCAAAAACAGGAAGCTTAACCCTACCTGTCTTTCTAACTATCGTTATGTCTCCCTTCTGTGTTTTGCCTCTAGACTCCTTCAATATCTTGTATTTTCTCGCTTGCTCCATTTTCTCGCCATCTATTCTCTCCTAGACTCTCTACAATCTGACTTCCGCACTGCTCACTCCACTGAAACAGCCCTCACTAAAATAACTAATGACCTCCATACTGCCAAAGACAAAGGTCATTACACTCTGCTAATATTACTCGACCTCTCTGCAGCATTTGATACTGTGGAACACCCACAGTACTTCTTGAGGTACTTCTAACACTTCATCAGTGCTAAAGGCACCGTGTGAAAATGTAATATAACTCACACCTATATAACAGCGGGATACAATATATGTCACTTATCCAGCAGCAGAGGTACTTCTAACACTGTGAACACATCCCCGCAAATTGTATTTTATTTATTTATTTCTAAAAAAAAATACCGGAAAGTAATACATTGAGAGTTACATTACCTCTCATTTTCAAGTATGTTCTGGGCACAGAGTTATAACAATACATGGTTACATTAAAAGAACAGAGGTTATACAGTCAATTCACAGACATTTCATGTACAGATTGAGTTGGAAAATTGGATACAGGGGATAAAAGGTGAGTTTCAGATTGAAATAGAGAAGCTTTAACATCACCAAACACCAAATGGCTCACACCCTGTAGCTGCCCTGTACACTGAAAGGGTTCAAAAGGCACTGTGTGACATGACAATGCAATATTAAATTCCCATTATTCTCAAACACCTCCTTACTGCTGTCACTAAATGGTCCCTGTCACATAATGACATCTCAGGAGGTGATGCTCGGACAGCAGAAGAGAGACACAGAACACTGAACATGGCGGCACACAGAGGAAATCATATACAATATATATATTTATTAGGATATTGCTGGGATATACCAGTAAAAATAAATCAAATTGTATAGTAAGTTTAATGGATAGGAGTATCTAATGTATGGTTTGTATAGGAGGAAATATATGGGATAAGGTAATCTGTAGCACGGGATGCTCTCGCTGGCGTGTTATAGCGGGATATGTTTTACCAGTGACTCCTATAACGCGATATGTTGTGTTATCAGTGAGAGTAATGAAGTCTGCTACATTTATATATTAATTGTATATGGGCTGAGAGGTACTATAAGTGCTATGTACTGTATAGGATTGCGACAGGGTGAAGTCAGGTACTGATAATTATGCCTGGGAAACACATATCTGAGTCCTTCATCCAGTACTCAGAAGGTTAACCCAGTAAGAATATTTGGGCAATCAGGAAGTAAGCTGAGACAGCTGGCAACCAGCTTGGTAAGGAGGCTACTGCTTGTAGTAGGTGGCTGACTCAGACCTGTCCTGTGCAAGCACCTATCCAGAAGGATTTCCTAAATGCTCTCTAAGGACAGAGATTCCCAAAGAAAGATACAGTAAGGACTTAAATATTGTTTCATAACTATTGTCAGTGTTTGACAAATCACCCAAAAATCTACTCGCCAAACCAAAAAAATCTACTCGCCACCTAGCCCCGCGCCCAGCCCCAAAAAATAAATAAATTGAATAAATTCCTAGTAAGAACAACATTCGTTTTTGACATAAGTTTATTTATTGTATTAAATTATACTACAATTAGTCCTTGTTACATACAGTAGGTGTATGTTTATATAAATATCGGATCTGGGAAAAAAAGCCAGATATGAATGACTAGTTTCCTAAACCCCTTAACCAGTGTCTGGATGCCCCCGCTTCACAATTTCTAAAGCAGCAATCCTGCCTTTGGATCTTACCTGATCCGCAGTCCCTCAATGTCCAGGTACCCACATTCCCGCAACGTTATATGTTGGGAGGGGAGGTATTCCCTACCTGTCTTCTGGGTTAGGGGGGATTCCGATGTCTTCCGTGTGAAGCTTGAGTCAGATCTGGAAGAAAGCAGTATAGGTTATTTCGGTGTAGGTATAGGGCAGTTAAGATATATAGGGTAAATAAGATATCCAGATCCAGAGAGTGAGACAGAGAGAGTGTGAGACAGATGAGTGTGTGTGTGAGACAGACGAGTGTGTGAGAGAGACAGACGAGTGTGTGAGAAAGACAGACGAGTGTGGGTGAGAGAGACAGACGAGTGTGGGTGAGAGAGACAGACGAGTGTGGGTGAGAGTGACAGACGAGTGTGGGTGAGAGTGACAGACGATGTGGTGAGAGTGGACCACGAGTGTGGGTGAGAGTGACCAGACGATGTGGTGAGATGAGAGGGGGGTGGACAAGAGAAAGTCGCGTGGGCGCACAGAGAGAGAGATAGAGAGAGAGAGGGCCACATAGATTGAGAGGCGACAGCGAGAGTAGAGAGGGGGGCGACGAAGGAGATGGAGGGGCGACAGAGAGAGAGGGGCAACAGAGAGAGGGGCGACAGAGAGGGGGGCGACAGAGAGAGAGAGAGGGCACGACAGAGAGAGAGAGAGCAAAGAGATGAGATAGAGAGGAGAGAGGAGAAAGAGAGGGGGGCGGCGACATAGAAGACGGGGGCGACAGTAAGAGAGAGAGCAGAATGGCAAAACAGATGAGCGGCGGGGCGAGAGAGAGAGGGGGGGGGCGACCAGAGAGAGAGGGCACGACAGAGAGAGAGAGGGGGGGGCGACAGAGAGGGGGGGCGACAGCAGAGAGAGCAGGGGGTGACTAGAGGCAGAGGGGGCTACAGGAGAGAGCCAGGGGGGGCGTACGAGAGAGGGCCCGCTCAGAGAGAGAGGGGGGCTCCAGAGAGAGAGCGAGGAACAGAGAATAGAGGGGTGGCTACAGAGAGAGCGAGTGGTGACAGAGAGAGAGAGGGGCGGTCGACAGAGAGAGGGGGGGGGCGAGCAGAGACGAGAGAAGGGGGCGAAGAGAGAGAGCGGGGGTGACATAGAAAGCGAGGGGGGGCGAACAGGAACCGAGAAGATGAGGGGCACTAGTCACTGATACACAGGGGGCGACAGAAGAGAGGTGAGAGACGGCGAGAGAGGTGACCAGAGACAGAGAGAGGCTGAGAGACATAGGCCGAAGCAGGGTGGAGAGACAGAGAGGTTTGAGAGTGGTGACTGACTGACTGGAGGGGTGGGGGGTGACTGGGTGGGACCGGGGTGTGGGGGGGGGGTGAAACTGGGGGGGTGGGGTGACTGGTTGGGGGGTTGACTAAACTGAGTATGGGGGGGACTGAACTGGTGAGGGACTGACGGTGGGTGCATAAGGGTGGGTGAGGGAGTGACTGACTGAGTGATTTTGTGGGGGGGTGACTGACTGGGGGATTGGGAAGGGGGGTGGAACTGCTTGGGTTGGGGGGGGGGTGAGTGGTGATGGTGGGGGTGTGATTGGTGCGGGGGGTGACTGATGGGATTGGGTGGGGGGGTTACTGATTGAGGGTGTCTTCTGTGTACTACACGCCTCCCACTCTCTTTCTCTCCCATACACCACACTGTCTCCCATACACACACACTCTCTCCCATACACACACACACGGGTGGGGGGGGGGAGGAAGAGAGAGAAGGCTAGCCACCATGCAGGTGGCTCCCCACCAGGAGCCAGCCACGACAACGCACCACCACCACTGCCCTGCTCCCCCCCCAATATCCCCCCCCGCGCCAATCTCCTGCCCTATGCGGGCAGCCAAGGGAGCGCTGGGGACGGGGGGAAGGAACAGCCCCGCACCACTTCCCCGCTCCCCCCCCCCCCGCCAATCTCCAACCGACACAGCCGCGTCTGTGCAGCCAGGTAGTGGCGTGTGGACCGGGTGGGAAGGTACACCTCCGCTCCCACCTCCCGGCCCGGGTGGGCAGCCAGCTTTGGGGACCGGAGGCAGGAGGCAGAAACACACACACTTTTACACTTACCCGTGTAGAGAAAGCAGGGCGGCTTGACTGCTCAGTGCAACAAAAAAAGCTGTGTGTGCTGTGCACGCGCATAGTAAGTGAAACTTCTTTGACTTTTGTCACAAGTAATGTTTTTGTGTTGTGTGATTTTAATTAAAAATCAAAATACAATCTCAATGACAAAACGCAATAATTTGACTTAGAATGCGCGTGCTCGTGCACACATCCCCTGTATTAGCTATTTGCACTAAGTGTGATTCCGCTGTGACAGGTGCGTGTGACTGAGAGTGTGCGTGTGCTGAGAGTGTGCGTGTGACTGAGTGTGTGCTTGTGACTGAGAGTGTGCGTGTGGACTGAGAGTGTGGTGGTGAACGAGAGTGTGACGGTGTGACTGAGATCGTGCGTGTGAATGAGAGTGTGCGTTGATGGATGCGGGTTGACTGAGAGTGTGCGCGTGTGACTGAGAGTGGCGGTGTTACTGAGAGTGCGCGTGACTGAGAGTGCGTGGTGCTGAAGTGGCGTGACCGAGATGCGCGTGTAACAGAGTGCGCGTGTAACAGAGTGCGCGTGTGACAGAGTGCGCTGTGCTGACAGAGTGCGCGTGTGACCGTGTGCCGTGACGAGAGTGTGCGGTACTGAGAGGTGTCGTGTGACTGAGAGTCGCTTGACTGAGTGTGGGCGTGTGACTGAGCGTGTGGCGTGTGGACTGTGCTGGACTAGCGTGCGGTGTGCTGAGCTGTGTGGCGTGTGGACTGTCGCGTGTGACTGAGCGTGTGCGTGTGACTGTTGACGGTGACTGAGTGCGTCTGACTGTGAGTGTGCTGAGTGTGAGTGTGACTGAGTGGTATGTGTGACTGTGCGTGTGCAGTGTGATGATGTGCGTGTGATGTGAGTGTGTGTGGTGTCTGGGGGGTCCGTGGTGGGGGTTGTGGGGGTCATCATGTGCTTTGTGGGGCTCTGGGGGGGTCATGTGGGGGTCGGGGTCTGGGTGGTGGGGGTCTGGTGGCAGGCAGTGTGTGTGGGTGTCTCGGGGGGGTCGGCAGTGTGTGTTGGGGGTCGTCAGTGTGTGTGGTCGGGGGTCTGAGGGGTTCTGTCAGGGTGTGGCAGGTTTTGTGTGGGGGTGTCTGGGGGTTTCAGTCAGTGTTTGTGGGGTCTGGGGGGTTCAGTCATTGTTGTGGGGGTCTTGGGGGGTTCAAGTCAGTGTGTGTGGGGGTCGCTGGGGGTGTCAGCTCAGTGTGTGTGGGGGTCTGGGGGGGTCAGTCAGTGTGTGTGGCGGTTGGGGGTTCAGTCAGTGTGTGTGGAGTCTCTGGGGGTCAGTCAGTGTGTGTGGGGGTCTGGGGGTGGTCAGTCAGGTGTGTTGGGGGTCTGGGGGGTCAGTCAGTGTGTGTGGGGGTCTGGGGGGGTCAGTCAGTGTGTGTTGGGCGTCTGGGGGTCAGTCGTGTGTGTGGGTCCTGGGGTCTCAGTGTGGTGTGGGGGTCTGGTGTGGTCAGTCAGTATGTGGGGGTCTGGGGGGGTCAGTCAGTGTGTGTGGGGGTTCTGGTGGGGGTCAGTCAGTGTTGTGTGGGGTCTGGGGGTGAGTCAGTCAGTGCTGTGTGGGTGTCTGGGGGGCATTGTTCATCCGTGGTGGGGGGGTGTCCGGGGGGGGTCAGTCAGTGTGTGGGGGGGTCCGTCAGTGTGTGGGGGGTCCGGGGGGGTCCGTCAGTGTGTGGGGGGTCCGGGGGGGGTCCGCACGGGTTGCGCCCGGGTTTTTGTACCACCGCTTCCTGGGGGGCCCGCAAACGCCCGCATCACTGGAGGGCTGAATGGCGCCGCTGCCAGCCGCTTCTGCGCATGCGCGGCATGGCAGCGGTAGTGGAAGTTAGGCGGGCACATGTGTGGGCTGGGAGGGAGGTCCCATTCGGGTTAGGAAAGGGGGGGGGGGCTGTCCCGGTCGGGCGGTCTCTGCTGTCCCGGGCAGCAGACGGGGAACGGCAACACATGTTTACAGCCGTGGCAGCGGGCGGGGAACGGCGCCGCTGCCAACCGCTTCTGCGCATGCGTGGCTTTGCTCCAGTCCCCATGATTACTGAGCATGCGCGGCTTGGCAGCGGATGTGCGGGGGGAATGGCGGCCGTTAGGAGCGGCGCCGGCGGCTATCGCCGCCGCCGCATATGTCATCAGCCATGTGGGGGGAGCAGCGGCCGTTAGGAGCGGCGCCGGCGGCTATCGCCGCCGCCGCCGCATCTGATTTGTGGAGCGGGTGTGATGTCAGTGTTGGGGTCGGGCTGAGCCAGAACACAGCCCGGCCTCAACTGCCAGCACTCACGTCACATCCGTTTCATTTCTGTCTCCACAATTCTTTTTTGCCCCATCACGAATGAGGTGCCACCAAGGAAGTTTCACTTCAAAAAAATCTTGGCAGCTCCATCCCGCGTTACACCTATTCAGCCAATCAGCTAGAGAGATTTGTATTTTTTTCCGAGCAGGGTTTTTTTTTTTTGCAGAGCAGGGGAAATATAACGGGCCACAAGCCAATATCCACTCGCACCTGGCGAGTGGGCGATCGGGTTTGTCGAGCACTGACTATTGTGGTATATGTTTAGGGGTTGGGAACTGGACAAAGCCAGCCAATAGATAGGGCCTGTAATGTTTAACGAGATCTCCCAATGGGTTGTAGGCGTTCTTTTTATAAGTTTTGTGATCAGATGTACTGTACATGGGCTGTATACAGGATGGGAGGGAGTGTATATAAAATAACCTAGGATATGTATATATCAGATTCAGGAGATGTACAGTGTGAATAATAATGTTATCTCACCCCAGGTGAAATCACCTCTCGCCTGTCCCATGACACTTCCAGCGTGAGTCGCTCCATCGCAGGGAATGTGAACATCTCTCTGCGTATGCTGGTTAAATGTGTTGGGGTTTATTCCTTCATGCTCTCGCTGTCCTGGCAGCTCACGCTCCTCACCTTTATCAGTACCCCGCTAACCTGGATAATCCAGAAACTGTACAACCACTACTATCAGGTACTGACACGTGTGTACTGTGTGTGTGTATGTATGTATACTGTGTGTATGTATGTATACTGTGTGGTGTATACTGTGCATATACTGCTTCATGTTTACTGTGTGTTTGTATGTAAATTTCGTGTGTGTAGTGATGCGTGTGTACTGACGCATGTATACTATATGCGTACTGCGTGTGTGTGTGTATACTGCATGTGTACTGTGTGTAGGTCTGTATGTATTCTGTGTCTATGGGTATACTGTGTGTGTGTGTGTATGTATGTATTTATACCGTGTGTGTGTACTGATGCATGTGTACTGTGTATGTGTGCGTGTACTGACGCATGTGTACTGTGTGTATACTGTGTATGTATATGAGTATACTGTGTGTATGTATACCATGTGTGTGTACTGGGTGTGTACTGACGCGTGTACTGTATTTTGTATACTGGTTTGTGATGTGTGATCTCTCCTAGGATCTGTTGTAGGGTTTATTTAAGATCTGTATACAGGGATTGGAGGTTTGTCATGTGTGATCTCTCCCAGGATCTGTTATAGGGTTTATTTAGGATCTGCATACGGGGATTGAGTGTTTTGTGATGTGTGATATTCCCCAAGGATCTGGTACAGAAGGTGCAGAATTCCATCGCTATATCCAGTGATCTGGCTAAGGAGATTATCGAGTCAGTCAAGACCGTGCGCAGTTTTGCCGCAGAGGAGGAAGAGGCGAAAAGATATGAGGAGTCTCTGCGACAGACGCACGAACTGCAGACGCGCAGGGACCTGGTTAGAGCGGTGTACGTGCTGCTTATAAGGGTAATTCATATAGACATATTTGTCCTCCCCCCGCAGAGTGACACAGACAGAAGGGCGCTATGAATCTGCCAATCCCCCCACGCAGGGTGACACAGACAGAACGGAGTTATGAGTCTGTCCCGCCCCTCGCAGGGTGACCGTGACAGTCACAAGGGAGCTGGGAGTCTACCCCGACTTCCTCCGGGTGACACAGACACAAGTCTATCCCTCCCCCGCAGGATGACAAAGTGACAAAGACTGAAGGGAGCTATGAGGCTGTCCCTCCCCCGCAGGATGACAAAGTGACAAAGACTGAAGGGAGCTATGAGGCTGTCCCTCCCCCGCAGGATGACAAAGTGACAAAGACTGAAGGGAGCTATGAGGCTGTCCCTCCCCCCGCAGTGTGACACTGTTAGGCCGCAGGCATGGTCAGCGCTGAGCCGCACTCACGCTTGGCAGTGGGCCCCTATAGCAGCAATGAGAGTGGCTTTAGCAGGGGTTCGCGCACGCTTCCGCAGGTGTGCGGAAGCGTAGCCAACAATTTTTTTTTAGTTTAAGCGCTCACGGGAGCGGGGGGGCCGGTCACGTGAGCGGTTCGAAGAAAGCTGCTCAGCTGGTAAAAATGAGTGTCGCCGGATCACTACGGAAGCCTCCTCGTGACAATCCAAGAACAAAGATGGAGCAACGCGTTTCACCGTAAAACGGCTTCCTCAGGCTCAATAGAACCTTAGAATCCTCTACATCTGACAAAGAACCCTTTATGAGCCTGTACTTACACATGGCCGTGAAGTATTATATTATTGTAATCCATCTGTTAACCCCCCCACTGCTGATTTGAAAGGCAAGAACCCTTTATGAGCCTGTACTTACACATGGCCGTGTAAGTATTATAGTGTCATTCATTTTTAACCCCCCCCCCCCCCCCCACTGCTGGTTTTGAAGCTTCACCCTCTTTTGTTATTGAGGGTGTGAGCATTTATAGGTTCCCATTAGGAGTCTTATGAAGTTTTACTGCTGACCCCTGCTCCCCCCTTCTTCCCTGTTTTCCCTGTCTTTTGAGGGATCTAGGAAAGATCCCATAGGGGGTCTGAGAAGGTGGTCCCAACATTTACCCCTGCGGATTCACTAAGGAGAAAAGAAGATTACTCACCAATTCCATCCATATTTAGCGCCTGAGCTTTGTTCTGCTTCTGTCTGTATAAGGCTGAGTCCATAGACACTTCAGCCGTGCGGAGACGTGCAGAGGCTGAGGGAAAGTGGGTGCTTTTCCTGGTTTTAGCTTGCGCACCGTCCGGGGGCGTGTTGGGGGGCGTGTTAGGGGGGCGGGCCAGTAACGTCACAGAGCTGGTTCGCCCTCATTGGAATAAATGTTCCCATTAGGAGTCTTATGTGTAAGTACAGGCTCATAAAGGGTTCTTTGTCAGATGTAGCTTCTTAATAGAGTCCTCTATTCATCCATATCTTTCTGATAAAGCGTTTTCAGATAGCTGGATGACGTCACTGCCATGGGTCTCCACCAGACCCAGGTAAGAAATGGGAGCGAGTGTTCAAAATCAAAAATGACAATTTATTAGAATGACATTAAATGTCCACTCACGTGTAGGGAAAGTCAGTGTCAGCAACACAAGGGATCCAGCTCGACTCTTGCAAGCTCTAGTGCTTCACCTCCGCTTCCGGTGTGAAGAAAGCTGCTCAGCTGGTAAAAATGAGTGTCGCCGGATCACTACGGAAGCCTCCTCGTGACAATCCAAGAACAAAGATGGAGCAACGCGTTTCACCGTAAAACGGCTTCCTCAGGCTCAATAGATCCTTAGAATCTTCTACATCTGACAAAGAACCCTTTATGAGCCTGTACTTACACATGGCCGTGAAGTATTATATTATTGTAATCCATCTGTTAACCCCCCTACTGCTGGTTTGAAAGACAAGAACCCTTTATGAGCCTGTACTTACACATGGCCGTGTAAGTATTATAGTGTCATTCATTTTTAACCCCCCCCCCCCCCCCCACTGCTGGTTTTGAAGCTTCACCCTCTTTTATGTTATTGAGGGTGTGAGCATTTGTAGGTTCCCATTAGGAGTCTTATGAAGTTTTACTGCTGACCCCTGCTCCCCCCTTCTTCCCTGTTTTCTCTGCCTTATACAGACAGAAGACAGCTATGAGTCTGTCCCTTCTTCCACAGGGTTACACAGACAGATAAGAGCTATGAGTCTATCCCTCCCTCAGCAGGGTGACACAGAAGAGAATTATGAGTCTTTCCTTCTGCCCGCAAGGTGACACAGTGACACGGACAGAAGGGAGCTATGGGTCACATGGATTATTTCATATCACCCTGTTTTTCCTGTACCCCTCAGCTCGTTAGCCTGGCTAATCAGGTCATGATGTTATATTACGGGCAGCACTTAATCCGGAGTGGATTTATTAGCAGCGGCAAGATGGTGTCATTTATACTGTACCAGATGGAGTCTGAAAGCTATATACGGGTGAGTGATTGTTTACAATATAGCTCTGTATATACAGGTTGTCATGGGAGACCAGAACTTTTAACACCTAAACCACCGGGATCACTATTTCCATACAGGACACAGAAGTTGAATAAATGAAAGTTTATTCTGGCAAGCCAGCAAACACACACAATACACAGTCACAGTGAAACACTCACCAACTGGGGGGCCTGTGGGGCAAGAAACTTGCCTCAACTAGGTGCAGGGGCCTGCTTCAGTAAGCTTGCCTTGAACGTCTTCTTTCCCGGTTTTTCAGTGTTATTTGCTCAATAGCACTTTTGAAAATCCCGCCAGCCGGGTCTCCGATCGACTCCAAAGTTAATCTGGTTCTCTGATCGGGCGTACTCTTTACATAGCCCTCGGTTGCTACTGTAGTGCCGACGAGTATTCTAAAACAAATCTGGGGCAATCACCAACAAGACCCAGGTACATGCTGGGTACATGCTGCAACATTTCAGTACGAATTTCTGCAGACAGACGAATGGCCCCTAGGTTTTAACAGCGGGGTCCCTGCAGTCCCATTCAAACTGAATGGGACTGCCAGGGACCCCTGCTGTGTTTATCCATGGGCCATTAGTCTCTGCAGAAATCACTGAAATGTTGCAGGATGTACCCAGCATGTACCTGTTCTTGTGTGATTAGAGCCCCAGATTTTCCCAGGCAAGTTTAAGGCAAGTTTTAGAATACTCGTTGGCGCACCTGTGTACTTTACATGGAGCAGAGGCCACCGATCAATCAGAGCGCGGATCGTAAGGCTGCAGCCAATCAGAGGACGAGGGCTCATCCGGCTGCACCAATCAGAGGAGGGGGCCGGCTTAAGCATTCTGGACCGTCCCTCGAGGAGGGAGTGTCTAGCGAGCGGGAAATTTGAACTGGCCAATGGAAATCGCACCTACGGGGTTCAGATCCGGTAACTGTTTCCCTGGCCAGCCCCATACCTCCCGCTGGGTAGGCGCCGCAGCGTCTCGGAGAAACAAAGGCTCTGCCCCGCTGAGAGCCTGTCTCCGGACCTGATAATCAGCCCTTCCCCACTCACCATTATCCTGGTACCCAGCCGCTCTCAGCCATTGTCACAACCCGGCATTTCTCTGTATGCAGTCCATCTAAGTGAATTACTGGGTCTGCATGCAGATAAATGCTAACAACAAATTACATTACTGGCTTCCTAAACTGTATGGGGAAATACATTTGCACAGGGAATAAAGTGCTTTTTAGTTTACAGTCCCTGTTCCCCAATTCATACAGTTTTCCCCCACCAACATTACATATACTGGCCAACATGAGCCTCACAGAGGCGGCCATTACACATGATATTGGGGTAGTCAGCCAGGCTTCATCTTTATTATGTGGGGCTGGCTACCCCTACTATCACATCTCCCCCTTCAAGATGAAGGCTCTGGGGAAGCTACCCCATCAGGTGGTTCTCCAAGACTGAAGACTGTTGAAGTCCTTGCTCGAGGCTGCTGCTGTCCTGCCAGAAAAGTCCAGTGCAACAACGTCCCAGTCTCCCCCGCCACCCGCTGCAACCAGTGAAGGATGCTGTGATCCATGATCACCGTGCAGGGCTTCCCACACCCATAGGGCTGCAATTTCTCCAGAGCCCAAACTGTGGCCAGGCATGCTTTCAGAGCCTGGAATGCTGCCCCACACTCGGGGGACCAGGCTTCCAGAACCGGGAGCCGCTTCTTGGTCACCTCAGTCTGGGACTTGACTAGGGAGCTACAATGGGACACAACCTCGATCTCCACCTCAATGCTCTGCTTTCCCTCCACAGAGACCCTAGACACGGTCTTGTGGAGGGGTTGGTGATCGTCACGATGGACACACTTATTAACACATTTATATTTTGTGGATCCCAATTGAGCAGAACAAGTTGAGCAAAATAAACTGAGATTTATTCCCTTGATAGGCAAACACACGACAACTGCAGAATACACTTAATAATTACACTACTGGTATAGGAACAGGGGATAATGTCCAGAAAGGTGCAAAGCACCAGAAGATTGTCTTTTAAAATGTAGTCATTTTGCAAGGGCATAAATTGCCAGCCCAATCCTTCTGTGAATGTACAAAGTATTTTTTGGTCCGTTGGGGTTAATCAGATAACCCCCAGCAATCACAGTGTCCTAACGCAGAGTTTTGTCCTTGGTTCCGATGTAATAAGACTCTTTGCGTTCCAGGAATGTGCTGCTGCTCTTCTCCACTATTAGAAGCGTGTTGGAAATCCGCTCACATGGTAGAATGAAAAACGAAAGACAATGGGGATAGCCTGGGTGGGTTGTATATAGGGTTTGGAAGCCTATCGCCAACATACCCACCCAATCCCCCTCGTGGGAAAGTTCTCATTCCCCAGTCCCCTACTTGCCCACAGTTTGGAGAGTGGGCACTAGGGATTTCCTGTTCACACAGAGCATGTGCGACGATGCCACCTTGGCTACTTAGCATAGGTGCACTCCCCTCTTACGGGCCCCTCTAGGCTGGAAGGTGGAACTAGGATGTGAGCTAGCACAAATGGTCAACAGGATTTCCTATTTAGCATCCATCTGGCCAATTCACACCCACCACACTCTGGGTCTTTTGATATGCAACTTCCAGAGAGACTTACAGGCGTGGGCCCAGCATGTTACCTTTGAAGCTTGCATAGGCAAGTGACCCAGCTCATAGGTGTCAAAACATTTGGTTCTTGTGTGCATTTTACTGACAGGAGAAAAAAAAACCTCATCCTGCTTGTCCCTGTTTAAAACCTGTATCAAAAATTCACTTTATTGAAAATACATGTTCCCCTTACCTCACACTTATATTTTTCATATGTGTGTGCTTGGGGTGGACTATACTGCAAGCTCATACAATCCTGTCAAATGGGGACAACAAGGGACAGAGGGAAAAATAAGACATGTACAGTGCATGAAGAATGAACCCCTTCATCCCCAATACGAAATAGGGGTAACCAGCCGAGCACACTGCCTTTATTAATGAGCTGATTACCCCCATTTTTGCCACACCTCCCCCACTCAAAGCCCAAGGTTGGGCTGACCTGAGGATTTTTGAAGTCCTTAGGTCTTGGGGATTGTCCTGCCGGGAGAGGCCATCAGCATTACCGTGCTCACTGCCTTTCTTGTGCTGAAAGGTGAAATTGAATTTCTGCAAGGCAAGGCTCCATCGCAAGAGCTTGGCATTCTCTTCCGACACCCTCTGTAACCAACTTAGGGTGTTATGGTCCGTGATAACAGTGAAGTGTCTGCCATAAAGATAAGGCTGTAACTTCTTGAGAGCCCATACTATGGCCAGACACTCCTTCTCAATAGTGGCATAGGCCACTTCTCTGGGCAGCAGCTTGCGGCTCAGGTAAACCACTGGATGTTCACTGCCCTCCTCCCCCACCTGGCTGAGCACAGCCCCAATGCCAAAGTCTGAGGCATCAGTCTGCACCAGAAACTTCTTGGAATTATCTGGAGCAGCCAGAATGCGTTCACTGGCCAATGCAGTCTTCAAAGCCTGAAATGCAGTGTCACAGGCTGGAGACCAGACCACCAGCACAGACAGTCGCTTCTGGGTCAAATCAGTCAGAGGATCAGTCCCACTAATGGGCTGTGAGGTAACCTGCCTACAGTAACTAGGGGGCCCTAGAGAAATCAGACGCCTGCCACGCACCCTGTGCCCTAGAGGCAATACCTCTGCCCTCTCTACTGAACACTGAGTGGGTATAATAGCAAGCCCTGTCTCCCTAACCCTGGCTAGCACTGCTGCTACCTGTCCTGGATTCAAACCCCAGATCTGCCTAAAGGCAACTATCTTCTCCCCGTATGCCCCTACATACCTCTGCACTCTCCCTAGTGTCCTCCTGACCAGGCAGTGGGGGGTAGCCAGAGCATTCCTCATCCTGAATGGCACCCTGAAAAACTCACAGAGGCCATTCTGAAGGCTGAAGACTGACCCCCCCCCCCGTTGCCTTCCTCTCTACACTGTCTTCCATCTCTGCTAATACTCCATAGGTATTCTTATGCAGAGGATGCAGATCACCTGGAAGCACAGGCTGATCTGTACTATGTGCCCTGCCCAGCTTGTCTGGTAACAGAAGCCTAGGCTGCTCTACCCTAGCCCCGGCTTCTGCCCCTGCCTGCCTACCTCCCCGGGCCCCTACCTCAACTAGGACCCCTAGGGAACCCTATCCTACCTAAGGGGCCTGGCACTGCCTGAGCTACTTCCTGAAACATGTTCCCCATTCCTGGTAACAGGTTCAGGAGCATCTGCACATAATCACCCACTTTACCCTGTGGCTGGTAGGCGTCCCAGGGGTGGCCAAAGTTGGCCACTGCCCCTTCTGCCTCCGGCCAGAAGTAAGGCTGCAACAGCTGGGTTATCATGTGAGTGACCCCCTAATGCCCCACTAGTGGACTAGGGAAGGCTACCTGCAACACTTGCTGCCGACCCTCCCTGGGTCCCACTAATCGTCTTCTACCTGTCCAGCCCCTGGCTAACCCGGTAGAACCTGGCTCCATACCCCAGAGCCCGCTGTGCCACAGCCTGTGGTCTGACCCCCTGCTTTCCCAGGACTCAGACGCCCGCAGTCCTATACCTTCTAAGCTGGGGTCAGCTTTCACCGCATCCCTATCCGCTGTCCCTAATTCTAACCACCCACCCTTAGTCTCTAAGTCAGGGGTAACAGTAACAGGTAACGGGAACAGTAAGTCAGTCACTGGTCGCGACTCAGTAGTCTGGCGTACCTGTCTGGTCTCCTCAGAGACTGCTGGAACCGTAGGTCCCAAATGCAGGGGGACAGAGGTTGATTCTGCTGTGATCCCTGATGACAGGCTCTTAGGAATCGCCGCAACAGCAGGCAATTCCGCAGCCACCATACAGATCTCAGGCTCCATTTTATTGCTAAGGCGCACCTCAGCAGTTACCCTGGACAAAACCCCCACCTCCCTCATGCCATGATTGGCACCCTCATCCAAAAATGATCTGGGCACCCTGGAAGGACCGCAGCCCTCCATCAGGCATGGTTCTTTGCACCCCGGTGCCCGGGAGCAAATCTTCTGGCTGCACCAGAATAACAGCAGCACCCAAATCGGCTTGCTGGTCACAAAAGGTAATCCTCCGTGGGTGCCTGCTCAGGATATCAGCAGGCTGCACCTCGACTGGTGCCCTTGGATATCGTCTGCTCACTGCTGCTGGCTCTGAGGTGACAAAAGCAGCATCTGCCTGGGACATCCCTCTTGGTTGTGGCTCCATAGCTGTGCTCTGTTCCTCTATGTTGGCCAGCCCAATCTGGGTTACTGGCCCTGCAGCTTGTGAACGTTGCCCCTGATGGGGTCCCCCAGACCGCTCACGGTCCGGGCAATGTGGCCGGATGTGGCCCACCCTGTGGCAATGATAGCAACGTCTCTCAAGCTTGAACTCCCCAGTATAGGGGGTGTTGCTGCCCACTGTATGTTTGGGAGTCCACTGAGGTTCAGACTGGTCCCCCCAAGCCGGAATGGCTGCCTCTCTGGGGACTGCTGCGTTACTCACCAAGGCTCTGCTGGTTACATATTCATTTGCTGGCTCTGCTGCTTCCACAGCAGTTACTCTGGGAACGTCCTGTTCCCCGCTGACAAGGTGGGAGTGAGGGGTCCTTCCAAGCGCTGTCGACAGGAGCTGTACCCGCTGTTCATAGCTAACCCCTTCTCCCCAGGCGGTGAGGAGTGCAATGAGTCCAGAGGTAGAAAGTCCGGTCGCCGCAGCGACAAACCCATCTGCACCCCCTGGCACCATGCCACCCTCTTCTAGGTGGTCACTGACATCCTCCCCCTGTCCTTGCAGCCCCGGAGCTGGAGGGATCTCCTGCACTCCGGGCTGAGTACTGTCTGCTGCCACAGCAGCTGGTGCGGCCATCCTGCCCTCATATTCTTCTAAGTCCTCCTCCAGCTGACTCTTGGACCGACTGTCTGTCGTGAAACCGTACCCCACACATCTCTCCACTATTTGTGCCCGGTTCCAGGTACAAAACCTTCCTGAGCGTGGACTCATGGTGCCACTGGGGTATGGGTCCAGAGACCAGTAAATTATCTCGTGCTCTTTGGAAGTGTGTGTAGGTTGCCACTTGTCTGAGGAGCTTGCAATCTACAAGGTCCTCACTATATTACAGAGATCCGCAAGAAACTGCAATATAGGCTCAATCAGTATCCCACACGCTGCCACCAGTTTTGAAATGCTTGTCACGATGGATGCACAAATTTATATTTTGTGGATCCCAATTGAGCAGAACAAGTTGAGCAAAATAAACTGAGATTTATTCCTTTGATAGGCAAATACACGACAACTGCAGAATACACTTAATAATTACACTACTGGTATAGGAACAGGGGATAATGTCCAGAAAGGTGCAAAGCACCAGAAGATTGTTGTAGACGGATGTTCACAGAGGTACACACTTGGAGTCGTTTATAATGTGAAATTATAATAAGGCTTTATTGTGCCTTTTCCTTTTCATCAGGAAATTCATCCAAACACAGGGGGGGGAACAAAGCTTCTATTCACTTGGGAGTATTTCTAGTGAAACACTATGCAATAATTCACATCTCCCTTAGTCAAGCAGTTCTCGCAGCCCCAAAACATATAACATGAAATAAGCAGATATAAGCAGTCTCTTAAGAATAAAAGTCTTATCTGTTTCTTGGAGGGAAAATCTCACTTCTTGGTTCAGCTTCAGGTGCAGTAGTTTTCCCTGTGTCTTGAAATCAGCTCTGCTGTGTTTTCTGACAGAGCTCAAGACATGTGCTGTCTCCAAAGGTCAGCTCTCAGTCAGAGCTAAGGAGGAGTCACTTCCTGTCTGAACAGACAGGTTTTTGTAAACAATCTAATCATGCAGGTGGTGTTTAGTAATTAACTACCACACTGCTAGATTAAAGGAACATTACTGAACAGGGATAAGTCCCCTGTTACAATTGTCTTTTAAAATGTAGTCCTTTTGCAAGGGCATAAATTGCCAGCCCAATCCTTCTGTGAATGTGCAAAGTCTTTTCTGGTCCATTGGGGTTAATCAGATAACCCCTAGCAATCACAGTGTCCTAACGCAGAGTTTTGTCCTGGGTTCCGATGTAATAAGACTCTTTGCATTCCAGGAATGTGCTGCTGCTCTTCTCCGCTATTAGAAGCATGTTGGAAATCCGCTCACATGGTAGAATGAAAAACGAAAGACAATGGGGATAGCCTGGGTGGGTTGTATATACAGTAGGGTTTGGAAGCCTATCGCCTACATACCCACCCAATCCCCCTAGTGGGAAAGTTCTCATTCCCCAATCCCCTACTTGCCCACAGTTTGGAGAGTGGACACTAGGGATTTCCTGTTCACACAGAACATGTGCGACAATGCCACCTTGGCTACTTAGCATAGGTGCACTCCCCTCTTTACCTGGCCCATCTCCAGGCTGGAAGGGGGAAAATCAGGATGAGCTAGCACAAATGGTCAACAGGATTTCCTATTTAGCATCCATCTGGCAAATTCACACCCACCACACTCTGGGTCTTTTGATATGCAACTTCCAGAGAGACTTACAGGCGTGGGCCCAGCATGTTACCTTTGAAGCTTGCATAGGCAAGTGACCCGGCTCATAGGTGTCAAAACATTTGGTTCTTGTGTGCATTTTAATGACAGGAGAAAAAAAACTTCATCCTGCTAGTCCCTGTTTAAAACCTGTAGCAAAAATACACTTTATTGAAAATACATGTTCCCCTTACCTAACACTTATATTTTTCATGTGTGTGTGCTTGGTGTGAACTATACTGCAAGCTCATACAATCCTGTCAAATGGGGACAACAAAGGACAGAAGGAAAAATAAGACATGTGCAGTGCATGAAAAATTAACCCCTTCATCCCCAATACGAAATAGGGGTAACCAGCCGAGCACACTGCCTTTATTAATGATTACCCCCATTTTCGCCACAGTGATCCCCTGTGTTGACTGGGTGATCGGTTAGGTGGGTCCTGCCCAGCTTATCCATACACAGAACATGGAACTTCCCTGCCATCACTCGCTTCTTCTCCCACTGGGGAGCTGGGGACCGATCCCCACCTGCTCCACTGAGCCTCCCTGTCTGGCTTCTCCCTAGACATACGGCAGAGCTTGGCTCTCCGGATCTCCCAGCGGCCGGCTACAAAGAGCCAACGCCACTGGCCCAATCATAGCCACGAGCTGAAAAGGTTCACCAAATCCCCAGGAGCAGTCCCAGGGGAGCCTTCGCACAGTCACCCGGCTTGCCTACTTGCTGGCAGACATCACAGGTGTGGCTGCCACCATGGGAGCATCCTCTTCTGCATAAGAACAAATGAAGCGCCCCAAGTCGTTGTCCAGCAAGATATCTGTGTCCAAGCCTGGCAACACTCCAACATCCTGGACTCCTCTACCGGCGCCCCAGTCGACGAACACCCAGGCAACTTTAGGGACTTGGAGGCTCCATCCAGCATCTTCACCTGCATCCCCGACCCTGGGAGGAGGTGCTCTGGGCTGACCATATCAGGTTGCACCAGAGTGCCGGTGTCCATCAGGCTGGCTGTCTGCTGATTGCCTATGATCACCAGGCGCAAATATCTCTGGCGGGCATCGTTGTCCTCCTGACCGATGGCTGTGATGCGATGTCCCTCTAGATCCACTTCCATGCCGCCGACTGCTACTGCTGGAACTGCTGGCTGGGTCCGCTGCTGTACCTGCTGTACGGCTTCCCTCTGCTCCACTGTTAGGATCAACCTCACGCAGACGATCGGCCTCTCTGCTTTGGAGCGTTGCCCCAGATTGAAGTTACAGAATCGGGGAAAGATGGGGCAGTCTACCCCGCTGAAGGTCTGGCCAATTACATTGTTAACACCGGCGCTCGTGGGCACACTCCGCAGGCTTAACTGCAGCACCTCTGGCACTTGACTTGTTCCACCCTGGCTTGATAGCCTGGGGGGGGTCAGCTACCTTGGGTGCTTCGGTCACTGACACTGGAGCAGGGGTCAGAACCTGATGCTGTAATGTGGCGGTCACGGTATACCAGAACTTTTAACACCAAAATACCCGGAATTGTGATTTATTTACAGAGTGAACATACATAGCTTAATTTACAAAAAACAACAAAAATACACTTACTGGGACGGGGTAAAACTAAATCTTCTATCCCCGGAACAAAATCTTTAGAAATAGAGCCTCTAGACACAATTTCCCAGGAGTGGGAGTTTTGCGCAAACAGAGCCGAAAACATTCTTTGGATAGTGGCGCTTCTCGAAACCACTGTTTCTCCTCCGCAGCTGTGATTTGGGTTACGATGTTGCAAAGTTTAAAATCCATCTTAGATTACTCTGGCTCCCGATCGGCTGCAGGGATTCTTATGCAGTAAAAATCCCTATCTGTACCCTCTGCAGCCAATCTCATTTGTGGGAATAATATTCCCACCTATCCCTGAGTTGCCCATACTTAGCGAACTAAGAAGCCCTCTGCCAGGTTTTGCCAAGGGCATGCGCAAACCTCGCACTGTTGCCGCTTAGCATACCAGACCCCTTACCTGGCGACATTTTGTCTGAGCTGGCCGGACATCTGGCCCATTTGCCCGGACATTTACAAAGATGGGGATACTTGCATTTCCCCTCCCCACTTCACACTTTAGTCGGCTAAATCTTTTCAACTACAGACTTTTTCAGACCCGGTGGAACCAAGCCAACGGGGGGGTTTTAGAAGTCCGAGTTACATATGCATTGCTCACCTCGCAGGGACTTCCTGCTATACACTCCTAAAGTACAGTAATTACAACTTAATTGTTTACCTCTGTTCTGGCTGTCTGAATGAAAATCCCCTTACGCCTATAAGGTTGGAACAATTAAAATAGGGGGACTTTCATTCATCAATTTTTTATATAACTTTATAAAAATTGCGTTATAAACTTTTTCATGCACAGCAGCTTAGCATTTTCCCCAGATACCAGTTGTAACCAACTCAGGGGGTTATAGTCTGTGATTACCGTGAATGGGCGACCGTACAGATAGGGCTGCAGCTTGCGAAGTGCCCATACGATCGCCAAACACTCCTTTTCAATAGTGGCTTAAGCCACTTCCCTGGGCAACAGTTTGTGGCTCAGGTACACCACAGGATTCTATCCTCCCTCCTCCCCCACTTGGCTGAGCACAGCACCGATAACAAAGTCAGAGGCATCAGTCTGCACCAAGAACTTTTTACAGTAGTCTGGTGCAGCTAAAATAGGGGTACTGGCCAATGCGGTCTTTAATGCCTGGAATACACTTTCACAGGCGGGAGACCAGACAACCAGAACTGTGTCACTTCTGTGTCAAATCTGTCATGGATTTGGCCACTGCACTGTACTGCACTGCAGGACAAACGTCCTTTAATAGTGTAACGCTTGCGCTACCCACAAACAAGACAAGACCCCGGTACTGAGGTGGAAAGGTATGAAACCATTCACCGACAGCAGCGGAGGCGTGCCTGGAATGCGGATTGTCTGGGTAGGAGAGAGTGGGTTAGTCCGTATACTCGCCGGGGTCTTGGGTTATAGTTACAGTGTTGTCGAAGTCCGTTAAGCCGTGGTCTGGGATTGGAGAGTTGAGAATCGTCGAAGTCCATGTAGCCGTGGTCTTGGGTTAGAGAGGTAAACGTAGTCTAGGGTAAGCCGAGCTCGATATCCAGAGGGGTTTCACTAACAAGCCAGGTCGGTACACGAGGAGACAAACTGCAAGACAAGACTGGAACAAGAGCTAGGCACAACAGAACTGTGAGGCACACAAGGCTACAAGTGATTATACTGAGCAATGCTAGAGAATACGAGCAAGGCATAAGAAGGGAGAAGCAACCAATAGGACATGGGGCGGAGTGGAGGTGCGACCCCAGCGGAAGCCGTGATAGGCACAGGAGACAAGTGGCAATCAGGTTACTTGCCGCGCAGCTGGGGAGTGGTGCACGTCGTCACATGAGCGTGCCGCTAATGCGTGATGCGCAGTGCATCCGGGGGGGCGTAGCCAAGCTCTGAGGCAACTCTAGAAGAGCTGCGCGTGCGCACTCTGTAAACAGAGTGGGGGTGCGCACACGCGCTGGTGCCAAGACGGAGGGCTGAGTAGCAGTAGGTAAGGAGGGAACACGTCGCAAAGGACGTGTTCCCAGATTCTGTACAAATAGCCAGCGGTGCCTAGGGAAGCCATAACCTGCTTCTTAGTCTTGGGGACGGGCCACTGCACTATTGCCTCAACCTTAGCTGGTTCAGGCTTCAGATATCCTCCATCCACCCACCCTGTGCCCTAGGTACAACACCTCAGCTATTCCCACTAAGCACTTAGTGGGTTTCAAAGTAAGCCCTGCTTTCCTAATTCTGGCTAGCACGGCTGCTAAATGTACTAGATGTGATTCCCATGAATTACTAAAGACAGCAATATCATCCAGGTATACCCTTGCATAACTCTGCATCCCTTCTAACAACCTATTGACCAGGCGTTGGAAGGTAGCCTGGGCATACTTCATCCCGAATAGCATCACTAAGAACTCATAGAGGCCACTTGGAGTGATGAAAGCTGACTTCTTCCTAGCCTCCTGGGTCAGGGGAATCTGCCAGTACGTAAATCCATGGTCGTCAGATACTTTGCCCCCGTGAGTTCATCTAGTAACTCATCCATGCGGGGCATGGGATAAGCATCTGAAACCGTCCCTGCGTTGAGCTGCCGGTAGTCCACACAGAAGCGGGTGGTCCCATCCTTCTTATGTACGAGGACTACCGAACAAGCCCAAGGGCTCTGAGATGGTACAATTACCCCTAGGGCCAGCATCTCTTCTACCTCCCTCTCTATACTGCCCTATACCCGGTATGCATGCTTTTGCAGAGGACGCAGATCTCCTGTGAGCACAGGATGATCTGTAATATGCGTTCTGCCCGACTTGTCTGAGAACAAAACCCTATACTGCTCTAACATATTCCTAGTTTCTGCTCTCTGCTGCTATAACGCAGTGCTGCACGCAGACCAGACCCGTCCCTTGTACTGAGGTGGGACGTAAGATACACGCACCCGCAGCAGAAAGGAGCGTGTCCGGAGTGCGGTATTTGCGTGGCCAAGCCAGGAGACTATAACGATAGTACTTGCCGGATCCGGAGAGTAGAAATGCCTTAGTGGTTGCCATAGCCGAGTTCAGGGAGCAGATAAGTCCGGTGGTCGAGGTGCAAGCCGAGTTCGGGGGACCAGAGATGCAGCGTAGTCAGGATGAAGCCGGGGTCGAGAGCCAGAGAGGGTAGTCAGACAAGCCAGAACCTGAGAAGCACTGTAACAGAGAGAGGGGTAAAGCACACATCCAACAGAGCTGAGACTATGCAGAGCGATGTGCAACAGGGAGAATAGGGATTATAAAGGTGGGCTGACCAATGGAAGGTGGAGGCAGGCCTGGTGGAGTGTGTGGCGCAGCACTGGATAGGTTGTGCTAATGAGGATATGTTGAGAACAGCTGAGAGGAAGGGGAATGCGACCGTGAGCCGCGCGAGTGCTGGAGGCGTGGTCTAAGTCCCAGAGGGGTGAATAAATTATGACTGCCTGACGCGCGCTCTGTAAGGCTGGAGAGCGCGTGTGCAGGTCTAATGGCGGCCACATGTTTACCCGCTGTGTGCGGAGCAGCAGCCGCACGGCAGGGGTACCGACGGAGGGGGGCCGGAGCGGAGACAACGGGGACCGCAGGTGGTAAGGGGAGGGTCACGCTGCGACTGCCATGACCCCCGATTCCTCACAGCTGCCTACTAAAATGGGACCCTATCTCTACCTGCTCCACTGTACCCACCTGCCTCGTCTCCCCTAGGGGGTCCAGCAGAGCATTGCTTGCTGGGTCCCCCATCGGTGGGCTACAGATAGCCAGCACTGATGCCTCAGGCCTCGTTCAGGGTGCAGGCTTCGGAGGGAAGGCGTGCTGCCGTGGGACACAAAGTATTCAAATTGAATACTGGTTGTCAGGGTAGCAGCTGCCCTGTCTCCGAAGCCCGGAGTTGACGCTGGCTACAGTTTCAATAAACAAAAAAATAGTTTTTTGAAGCTGCAGCAGCGTCACTGGGACCTCGGCAGCCAATAAAATCATTCTTGAGAATGATTTCAAGACTGCAGCCTTGATCCGTAACCTCACGTCTGTAGCCCCGCCCCCTCCTCAACTCCTGAAAAAGTCTGCTGGGGATGAACACACATCGCCCAGCAGACTGCCGCCCTCCCTCCCGAACGCCCGCCCTCCAACTCCTGCCTCTGGCACCATGAACGAGGCCTCACTCGGTGCAAAGTACCCCTTGAGCATGTTAATATGATATGTCCTAGTTCTACCTGCCTCTCCAACTAACAGTACAACATAGTTGCACTCATTCATCTTTCTGAGAACCTTGTACGGTCCAGACCATGTAGCCATTAATTTGTTCCCCGAGTGGGCTTTAGAACAAGTACTTGCTGTCCTGGGATGAATGATCTACTACGGGCATTCTGATGATACCAAGTCTTCTGCTTGGTTTGAGCATCCCTAAGGTTGTCCTGCCCCAACTCCATGAGCATCTCTAACCGATCTCTGAGATTTACCACATACAGAAGCATCAGTATTGGTAGCCTCCCCTTCCCACCCCTCACGGAATAGGTCGAGAGGTCCCCGTACCCTGCGCCCATTTAGCAGCTCGAAGGGAGAAAAGCTTGTAGATTCTTGCGGTACCTCTCGGTATGCAAACAGCAAGTGCTGCAGGTGAATCTCCCAGTCTTTCCCCTCCGCCTCTATAAACGCACAGAGCATCTGCTTCAGGGTACCATTGAACCCCTGACATAGTCCGTTGGTTTGGGGGTGATAAGGGGTCGTGCGCTGGTGCTTCACCCTGCACGCATCCCAGAGACACTGTAACAATTCACTCATGAATTGTGACCCTTGATCAGTTACAGTAGGGTCTCGCTAGGGAAACCTACCCTAGTAAAAATCCCTAACTATGCCTTAGCTGCTGCCTTTGCATCAATGGTGGCAAGCGCTACAGCCTCAGGATACTGAGTGGCAAAATCCACCACCGTGAGGATGTAGCGCTTCCCCGACCAGCTAGGGACCATGAGGGGTCCCAATAAATCCATATCTACCCTCTGGGATGGTTCTCCTATTACCGGTAACGGGTTCAGGTATGCCTTCATACGATCACCCGCCTTACCCACTCGTTGGCAGGCATCACAGGAGCGGCAGAAACCTGCCACTGCGCCTGATGCCCCCGGCCAGTAGTAACGCTGCAACAGCCGGGCTCTCGTGCGAGTGACCCCCTGATGCACCGCTAGTGGAATGGAGTGGGCTACCTTCAACTATTGCTGCCTATACTCCCTGGGTACCACTAGTTGGCTTCTACCAGTCTAGACCCTATCTAACCCGGTAGAACCTTGCTCCCTATACAGAAGCCTGCGGTGCCACAGAAAGTGGTCTGACCCCTCACTTGCCCGAGATTCAGACGCCCGAAGTCTCATACGTTCTAAGCTGGGGTCAGTTTTCACTGCATCCCTAAACTCTGTCCCCAACACTGGCCAGCCACCCTTAGTCTCTAAGGCAGGGGGAACTGGAACAGGTAAAGGGGAAAGTAAGTCAGTCTCTGGTCGCGACTCAGTCAGTCTCCGCAGAGACTGCTGGAACTGTTGGTCCCAAATGCAGGGGGACAGGGAATGAATCTGCTGCAATCCGTGCTGACTGGCTCCTAGGAATCGCTGCAACAGGAGCCAGCTCTGCTGTGAACACACAGGTTACATGCCCCAGGTCATTACAGTGCACAACTTCAGCCTCTAACCCAGGCAATACCCCCACCTCCCTCATGCCACGTCCGGCACCCCAATCCAAAAAGACCCGGGCAATCTAGAGTGACCGCAGTCCTCCAGCTGGCATGGTCGCTTGCATCCCGGTGCCCAGGAGCAAATCCACTGGTCGGACCATATCAGGTCGGACCATGGTAACTGTGGCACCAGAGTCCAGCAAGCCGTCCGTTTGGCTGTCTCCGATGGTCACTTTCCGCAGATGTTTCTGCCAGACATCACTGGATTGCAACCCGACTGGTGCAACCTAATATCCTTCTGTCTCCACTGCTGGTCTCGGGGAAGCAAATGCAGATCTCTCCGTGGACGTCCCTCTGTGGGTTGATTCCGCGGCTGTACTTGGTTCCTCTGTGTGTGCCAGTCGCACCCGGGCGACCGGCTGCGCAGCTGGAGAACGTTGCCCCTGATGGGGTCCACCAGACTTGGCACGGTCTGGACAGTCAGGTCTGATGTGACCCACTTTGTTGCAGAGATAGCATCTCCTCTCGTGCTTAAACTCTGCAGCTTTTGAAACTGGTTCTCTGCTGTAGACTTGTGTACCCACTGAGGAGTCTGCTTGGCTCCCTTGGCTGGCATAGCCGGTTTCTTGAAATCAAGACTGACTCAGAAATGAAAGTCCTGCAAGAGTTTCAGAGCTGAGCTTAGTGATCCCACCACTCTGCCACGACAAAAAAGCATGTCGCGGGAGACCAGAACTTTTAACACATAAAACACCATGATCACTATCACCAAACAGGACATATAAATTGAATAAACTAAAGTTTATTCTGGCAAACCAGCAAACACAGTCACAGTGAAACACTCAGCAACTGAGGGCCTGTGGGGCAAGAAACTAGCACCTATGAGACTCAGACCCGGCAACTGTTTCCCTGGCCAGCCCCATACCTCCCGCTGCGTCTCCGAGGAACAAAGGGTCTGCCCTGCTGAGAGCCCATCCCCGAACCTGATAATCAGCTCTTCTCCGCTAATCATTGTCTTGGTAACCAGCTGGTCCCAACCTTTGTGACGACCTGGCATTTGTCTGTATGCAGCCCAGCCAAGTGAATTACTGGGTCTGCACACAGAGAAATTCTAACAACACAAATTACATACTGAGTTGCTAAACTGTATGAGGAAATACATTTACATTTTATTTTACGTTCCCCAATTTATACAGTTTTCCCCCTTCCAGACATCACACAGTGATTAGCTCTTTTCTGGAAGGGGTTACACCAAACATTACATACACCGGCCAACATGAGCCTCACAGAGGCGGCCATTACACACAGGCTTCATCTTTATTATGTGAGGCTAGCTACCCCTACCGCCACACAAGTAATATATAGATGAGCGATGGTAGATGTGTATATGCAGGAGAGAGGTGATGGCTGTGTATAGGCAAGGGAGAGATGATAGCTGTGTATATACAGGTTAGATATGATAGCTCTTTATATTGCAGGTGAAAATATCTCTATATTCTAGCGGGAGATAATAGCCCTGTATATAAATTGCATGTATGATAGCTGTGTATATACAGGGCAGAGATGAGAGCTGTGTATATACAGGGTAGAGGTCACTCTCTCCCTCTCCCCTTTCTATCTCCCTCTCCTTTTTCCCTTTCTCTCCCTCTCTCTCATTCTGCCCCTTTCTCTCCACTTCACACTCCCTAACTCAGACCCTGGTTCACATGCTCAGTGAGATCACTCTTCCCCCTCCCTCATTCAGACTCTAGTTCACATGCTCAATGAGATCACTCACTACCTCTCCCTCACTCAGACCCTGGTTCACATGCTCAGTGAGATCACTCACTCAGCCGGAGCTGCTCAGAAGATTTTTCAGTATCTGGACCGTGAGCCGCTGGTCTCCACTTCGGGGTCTTATCGTCCGGACAAGTTAAAGGGTCACTTTGAGTTCCAGAGCGTCACATTCTCATACCCCTCCCGCCCGGACACCTGCGCCTTGCAGGTAAACATGTGACTATAACACAGCACGTATGTATATCACGTTATAATAGTCTAGAATAGTCTCTCTGTCCCTCTGTGAGAGAGCACCTCTTCCCCTCACCTGTTCCCCATTTCTATATCTCTCCCCCTTCCACCTCTCCATCTCTCCACCTTTCTCTCACCCTCTCTCTCAGCCCCTCTCTATTCCTCTTTTCTTTCTGACTCCATCCCTTTCTCCCCTTCTGTGTGCGTCTGTCTCTCACCCTCGCTCTTCTACTCCCCTCTCTCCTTTCTTCCTCTCTCTTTATCTCTCTCCTTCCCTGTCTTCCCTTTCACCCTCTCTCATGTTTCCTATCTCTCTTCCCCCTTTCTCACTCTCTCCTTTCTTCTCTTCCCCTTCTCTATCTCCTCCCCTCTTCCCCCTATTCACACTCCCCATCCCTCTCTTCCCCACTCCCCATCCCTCTCTTCCCCCTTATTCACACTTCCCACCCTCTTCCCCCTTTCTCACTCTCCTCCCCTTCCCCCTTTCTCACACTCTCCTCCCCTCACTTCCTCCTTTCTCACACTCTTCCCCCTTTCTCTCACTTCTCCCCTTTCTTTCCACTTTCTCACTCTCTCTCCTTTCTTTCCCCTTTCTCACACTCCCCCACTCTCTCTCCTCCCCTCTTCCCCCTTTTTCACACTCCCATCCCCTCTCTCTCCCTCAGGACGTCTCATTTTCCCTCCCCCCTGGCAGTGTCACTGCTCTCGTGGGCCGCTCTGGGGGTGGTAAGACCACCTGTGTGTGTCTGCTGGAGAGATTCTACGATCCCCAGAGAGGGGAGATCTTGCTGGATGGGAGACCCCTGCGGGAGTATGAGCATCAGTACCTGCACAGCAAGGTACCCGAGCAATAGGGGAGGGGGTAACAGAGCGATGCTCTGCAGGGTCGCTGGCAGGGGAGGAGTTAATGGAGTGAGGCTCTGCAGTGTGTCTAATGGGAGGGGTTAATGGAGTGACGCTCTGCTACGTCTCTGGGAGGGGTTTAAGGTAGCATCGCTCTACAACGTCTCTGGCAAGTGAGGGGGTTAATTGAGCGATGCTCTGCAGAATGTCTGGCAGGGAGTAGTAACAGAGCAATGCTCCGCAGGGTCTCTGGCAGGGTAGGGGTTAATGGAGTGACGCTGTGCAGGGTGTCTGGCAGGGGAGGGGTCAATGGAGCGGCACTCTGCAACATCTCTGGTAGGGGTGGTGTTAATGAAACATGCTCTGCAGGGTCTCTGACAAGGCGGGGGGGTAATGGGGTGATGCTCTGCAGGGTCTCTGGCAGTGGAGGGGTTAATAGAGCGACACTCTGCAAAGTCTCTGGCAGGGGACGGGTTAATGTTGCGATGCTCTGCAGGGTCTCTGTCTCTCCCCCAGGTGGCGCTGGTGGCCCAGGAGCCCATCCTGTTTGCCGGGTCAGTGAGAGATAATATCGGCTACGGACTCCAGGACCCCCCCGAGGAGCAGCTGAGAGCCGCTGCGAGAGAGGCGAATGCAGAGGGCTTTATACAGGGGATGGAGAGGGGCTATTATACAGGTGAGAAATGGGGGGGCGGGTATTATATGGGTGAGAGAGAAGGTGTGAGGTATTATACAGGTGAGAGGGGGTGGAGTATTATACAGGTGAGGGAGAGGGGGTGGGGTATTATACAGGTGAGAGAGGGGGGAGGAAGGTTATTGTACTGGGTGGAGAGAGAGGAGAGCAGAAGGGGCTATTATACAGGGGAAAGGGACGGTCAGTGGGGGTATTATGTAGGTGAAAGACCAGAAGGGGTATTATATTAGGTAAAAGAGAGGGTCAGGGGAGGGTATTAATAAAGGGGAGAGATGGGAGTTGGGTATTTTACAGGGCAGGGAGAAAGAGAAGAGCAGAAGGGATTATTACACAGGTGAAAGGGAAGGTCGAAGGGGTATTGTACAGGTGAGAGTGTGGGTTAGAAGAGGGTATTATATAGGTGAGAGAGGAGAGCAGAAGGGGAATTATGCAGGTGAGGGAGGGTGTATTATACAGGTGAGGGAAGGATGGGGTATTATCCAGATGAGCAAGATGGAAGAACAGAAAGGGGCGAGAGGATTGGAGAGGAGGGGTGTATCATGCAGGTGAGAGATAGAGAGACAGGTTCTAGCATGCATTTGACTCAGAAGAAAAAACGAATGGCGCACAGCCAGGGAGCCAGGTGTGGAGTAAAAAACTTTTCTTTAAGAAAGTTTTTTACTCCACAACCTGGCTCCCTGGCTGTCGCTTACATATTTTCTTCTGGCTGTACCTGGATTCCGGATCCTTCGTGGCTGGCACGCCAGCAATCACCCCTGGAGATGACGTGAGTGGGCTTCATTGGTTTAGACTCTTATAGTTAAGTATTGACTGCTGTCATTGTGTCACTTACAAGTCTATATTTACCAACCCACTCCCACTGGTATCTCCAGGGTTAATGTTTCATTGTTAATTGAATTGGATGGAATTACCTTGGGTTTGAGCACCCTAACCCTTTCACCTATCTGCATTTGACTCAGAGACTGAGGGGGAGGATGATGGAGACAGAATGGGGATGTTTTTGATGGCTCTGTCCCTCAGGATTGGGGGATCTCACGTCTCCGTCTTTCAGGATTGGGGGTCTCTCTCGTCTGTCCATCAGGATTTGGGGCGTCTTTCACAGGTCTCTTTTCCTCAGGTTTGGGGAGTCTCTCACATGTCTGTCCCTCGGGATTGGGGAGTCTCATGTCTCTGTCCCTCAGGATTGGGGGGGTCTCTCACATGTCACTGTCCCTCAGGATTGGAGGTCTCTCACATGTATGTCCCTCAGGATTTTGTGGTCACTCACATGTCTCTGTTCCTCCAGATGTGGGGGAGAGCGGGGCACAGCTGGGTGCAGGACAGAAGCGGCGTGTGGCTCTTGCACGCGCTCTCGCACGGAGACCGCAGCTACTGATCCTGGATGAGTTGTCCAGCTGTCTGGATGCAGAAACAGAGCGTGAGGTACCAGCACTCTCTGACGCTCTGTCTGGCTCTCTGACTCTCTTGACTGGTCTGTCCCTCCACCTCTCACACTCTCCCTCTCTCACACACCCTCTCTCTCTCTCTCTATCTTAGATCCAGCAGTCTCTGCAGAGTATCGCTGGTCTCTCTTTGCTGATCATCGCTCACCAGCTCCGCACCATACAGAATGCCGATCAGATACTAGTCCTAGAGGGCGGGTGCCTTGCAGAGTGCGGAACACATGAGGAGCTCATACAGAAGCAAGGAATGTATCACAGGCTCCTGACAGAGACATCCTGCCCAACGGGGAGTGAGAGAGAGACATGGGGATAGAGCGAGTGGTGAGGGGGGGAGGGGGCAGGATCAGTAAGAGGTCAGACACGGTGTTAGGCTTTAAGTAAAGTTGTTTTATTGGTCCACAATATCACTAAAGAATGGGTACCCTGTCCCTTTTTGTTTTTGCCTTAAACATAAAATAAACGAGGAGGCGGGGCGACGGGACGGTGAATGGCAGCTTAGTGGCAGAGCTCCAGTCCCACCGGCGTCTATAAATCAATTTAAAGCAACAACAGCGGGTGTTTACTACCCATTCTCCCACAAAAGTACAGCTAAACTTAACAAGCTTAGTTAACGATTCGGGTGATAAATTCCAAAAGGTCTGGTCACCATGGCTGGCCCAGACTGATATCCAGGGGGTGAACGATGCAACAATCTGGCTTTGATTGAAGTAAGTGAGTTCTCCTTTGATGGGTGATTGGGAGCCAGTTAAGACGGGCTGACGATAGGGAAGGCCCTCCCCCCCTCCCTGGGGACCCCCCCCCCCCCCCAGGGCATCGCAACACACAAAACAAAAACAAAAAGTGGAAGTGGTACTACTCGTGCGACCTCTGCGAGGTTGCTATGTGCTAAGGGCTAGTAGCCGAGGAGCACAGCTCCAGAATACAAGACAAAGGTGGTTACTCTTCGCCGGTCCTCTCCCCCACGGTACTCTCCCCTCCGCCGGACCACCTTCCATTGTTGTCCTTGGTTTGTGGCTGTCTTGTCCTGTTGTCTCCCCATCATGTGTCCGTTTTGTGTGGTATGTCTCAGACAGTTCTGTGTATACTATGGACAGTTATCAACATTACGTGTTCCCATGTTTGTATGCACAAAAAACTAATAAAGACAAAGTTGAAAAAAAAAAAAAAGTACAGCTAAACGTCTAGAGATGGCAATGGTCAAAACACTAAGGAAAAAAACCAACCGGTCACCACATACTTTAAAAGCAAAGAACCGGCAAAAACAAGCAAAGCAGGGACCCCAGCACTTCCATCATGCTCTGACCCAGAGATGGAGTTAGCAGATGAAGACCCTGATTCAGAGGATTTAGAAATCATGCGCCGCAAGGACATGAAATAATTCTGCACCCACATGAAGAAATTCTTCAAATCTGAGCTGTGGGCATTGCGCAAAGATGTGGACGCACTAGGAGAGAGGACTGATGCCCTAGAGACCAAAGCAGATGAGACAAAGGAGCCTTAACGACTACCCAGTCCCAGATCCTTACATTAACACAGCAAGTTAAAACCCTGGAGGACAAGATTGAAGACGGGGAAAACAGAGACCGGAGATGCAATATTAGATTTCTGTTGACGTCGCGGCGCCTTCCGGTGACGTCAAGGCAGCGAGGGGGAGTCCAGGGGACCTGCCCCAGTGGCTGCAGCGTCCCTCACTGTACGCGGACGGGGCTGCTCTGAGACGCCGCAGCCCCCTCTGTCACGGGGGGAAGAGAGATGAGGGAGGGGGGAAGAGAGATGAGGGAGGGAGGAAGAGAGATGCGGGAGGGAGGAAGAGAGATGAGAGGAGATGAGAGATGAGGGGGGGGGGGAAGAGGGATGAGGAGGGAAAGAGAGATGAGGGGAGGGGAAAGAGATGAGGGGGGGGAAGTGAGATGGGGGGGGCGGGAGGGAAGAGAGATGAGGGGGGGAGGGAAGGGAGATATGGGGAGGGGGGAACGAGAGATATGAGAGGGGGTAGGAAAGAGATGAGGAGGGGTTAGGTACTTAAGGGTTCACTTACAGGTCAAACATAATGCTCTTTGCTTATGTTCTATGTTCATTCTGTTTAGTTCGTTCGGACTGTTTAATATAGTTAGGTTAAACTGTTACTATCGTTAATATTGTTGTCATCGGAAGACGCTCTTAGACAAAAGGGGACCGTTTACCATTGTTGACCTTATATAGCTCTCGTTATAGTGTCCTGTGACAAGCTGTTCAGTTCACCCGCTGTTGCGATTGCATACGGAACGGCGCCGGTGGGAATACCCGTGTCGGCGCGCAGGTGTTCCTCGCTTCGGTCCCTAAAATCAAGGGATCGCAGACAAGACCCAGGGAGGGCAGGTCCCAGCGGAAAGAGATGCTGGAACAGTGGCCCACTCCCTCGGGCGAAAGAACCGCACTCGGGGGCCCCCGAGTCGGGCTCTTGTTTTTCCACGTTGTTTGTGATTATATACATGTTTTGTTTTATATGTTTAATATGAGTTTTTTTCCTTGTGTATTCTCCTTTGTAATGTCCTCACCCCCCGACCCTGCCTGCCCCCCCTCCCTCCCTCCTCCTTCCCCACACAGAGGGATCTACCAACTCAGATGCGACAGAAAGGTCACCATTCAGGGACATATCTTAAACAGGGTAATAATCAACTCGAAGGACGATGACTCTGGTGAGTGGACGAACATTATGCTGCTACTGTATACACACACTAGATGATGGCGCTGACACTAATCTCCCATAATGTCAAGAGCCTTAATCACCCCACCAAAAGAAAGATCGCTTTCTCAGATTATAAAAGAAAACAGGCAGACGTATTATTGTTACAAGAGACGCATTTTAGCAGGACTGATACCCCTAAACTCCTAGACAGAGAGTTCTCTCAGGTCTATCTGTCCTCAGCTTCTGTCAAAAAAAGAGGGGTGGCTATACTGTTTCGAAACCAGACACCATTTATTCTACAGTCAACTAAACGGGATGCAGAGGGCCGATATATAATTGTTACAGGCACAACACGAGGTAAACCGATCACTCTGGCCTCTGTGTATGCCCCCTGCGAGCAGGACGCATCCTTCTTCGATCGCTTCTTTAAGATTTTAAACCTCACGGCTGAGGGGAGTGTCCTGCTCGCGGGAGACATCAATATGGTCATGCATCCTCACATGGAAAGATCAGGTGGGACAGGGGCCGATAACAAAAAAGCTGGGATAGCGCTTCGTAGAGGCCTCAAAGCAAATCAATTAACTGATATCTGGAGAGAGTTGAACCCGACAGATAGAGACTATACATTCTACTCCCACCCACACGGTACATACAGCAGAATCGATTACTTTTTTGTATCATGTCAACTGGTTCTGATGGTCTCCCGGGCCGGGATCCATGATATTTCGTGGTCAGACCACGCACCGATAGAGCTCAGGTGCAACAATATTCAGGCTATTAGACCTGGAACGAACTGGAAACTAAATGAATCAATCCTAAAAATCCCTTCAGTGTGTGTGGAAATTGGAAATGAAATAAAACTATTTTTCCAAATTAACTTGGGTTCCGTCAGTTCCCACTTAGTCTTATGGGAGGCTCATAAAGCAACGTTACGTGGCACACTAATTAATATCACGGCCAAAAGAAAAAGAGAGAGAGATACTAAAATTATCAGGCTCTAATCTAAATTACATTCCCTCTCTTTAAAACACAAGAGCAGACCAGATCCTCAATCCTTACAGGATATAAAAAACACCAAAATTGAATTAAATCTCTTATTGACTTCTAGAGCGGAGCACTCACTGAGTTGGTCTAAGAGGAAATTTAACGAAAAGGCAAACAGACCGGACACAATGCTGGCACGTATGCTGCGAGATAGGCAGTCTAAATATACCATAGCAGCCATACGCTTAAAATCCGGGACCACCACAACCAACCCGAGGAAAATAGTGGAGGAATTTGGTTCTTTTTATGAATCCCTATACAATGGGGAAAAGGTGGCCCATAATCCCAAAACGAGCAGAGCTCTGCGAGATTTCCTAGCCGGCTCGAATCTAGTGAGATTGACAGACTCAGACAGAGCAGCCCTATGTGCAGACTTCACCATTGAGGAGCTCTCACAGGCTTTTCGGGGTTATATTACAAAAAAATTGTCAAATTACTCGCCCCGAGGTTGCTCCAAGTGTTTAACGCAATTTTAGCGGGAGCTCCTACTGCTGCGGCCAAGTTTATTCGAGCATTTGCCCGTTCTTGGCCGCAGCAGTAGCCTGGCGCGCGCCCGAGAGTGACGGGCGCGCGCCGAAGCAGCGGAAGAGCGCCCTCCGATCGGGGCGCTCTCCCTACCGCTGCCGGGTCCGCCGGGTCCCCCGGAACCCCCTGCCGCTGTCCCGCGATCGCGGGACACCAGGGCTCCCTCGGGGAGCCCCTGGACACGCGTGCAGGGGGCGCACGCTCCCGAAGACGCGTGACCGCACGTCTATGACGCGCGGCACGCCGAGGGGCGGCCACTAAGCAGCGGGGAAATCTCCCGGCTTCGCCCGGTACAGCCGGCCACACTTTAATAAAGTGTGTCGGTAGTGTATCCCCAAGACAATGTTACAGGCGTCTATTTCCCTAATTCATAAGCCTGGTAAGGATCCGCTGGACTGCAAGAGTTACAGGCCAATCTCATTAATCAATACAGATATCAAATTATACGCTAAATTACTGGCCAATAGACGGTCATATCCTACCCAGACTTATACACCCAGATCAAGTCGGATTTATTAAAGGGAGGCAGGCAGCGGATAATACCCGACGATTTATTGATCTGACAGAATTGGCTAATAAAACAAACACTCAAAGTATGTTGTTAAGTCTGGATGCAGAAAAAGCTTTCGATAGGATAGACTGGCCTTATCTGAAGGAGACGCTTGCGGCATTCGGCTTTGGAGATCAGATGAGTGAGGCGATTCTCGCGCTTTACTCAGGCCCTACCGCCAGGGTCATACACCAGGGCTACCCCTCTATGCCATTTCAAATAAAGAGCGGCACAAGACAGGGCTGCCCACTTTCCCCCCTTTTATTCGCCCTTTGTATCGAACCACTGGCGGCACAAATCAGAGGCAACCCAGACATCTCAGGGTTAAACGCGTATTCACAATCTCATAAAGCGGCCCTGTACGCAGATGACATCCTCTTGATCGTTACAAAACCTCTCACCTCCCTCCCAAATCTATTCGACCTATTGGACAGATTTTCACGGCTCTCAGGGTTCAAAATAAACCAGTCTAAATCTGAGGCTCTTAGCATCAACCTCCCTAGACATACTGAGAAACTTTTACAACTGAACTTCAAATTTAATTGGCAAAAAAAATACATTAAATATCTGGGAGTCCATATTACTAAAGATACCACAGGCATCTATAAAGCGAATTATCCTAATTTGATTCGGACTCTAAAATCTGATTTATATAGATGGACCTCTCAGAGAACTTCCTGGATCGGTAGGATACATAGCGTTAAAATGAATTTACTCCCCCATATCCTCTACCTTTTCCAAACACTACCCGTACCACTCAAAACGAAGGAAATACTCTCACTTCAATTTGAGATATCTAATTTTATATGGGGGGGGGGGAAAAAACGAGAATTAATAAACTGAATATGAAAAGACCTGTCCTGGCAGGCGGGTTAGCAGTGCCCTGTCTGTTATCATACTACAAAGCGGCACAATTAAGCCAAATTGTTCAATGGCAATCCAACCCAAATTTGAAACGCTGGGTGGAGCTTGAAAGCGCTGCATGTTCCCCATTGGAACTCCGCAGCCTGATTTGGTTGCCCAAAACAGCACAAAAATTCACTGCCACACCGCTCTCCTCAATGACCAACTCGCTATCGATCTGGGAGGCAAATAAGCTGAGACATTCCCTCACGACAAGACATTCCATGATGACCCCCTTGTGGAATAATTCTATGTTCGCTCCGGGCCTGATAGGTAGTAATATTTCAATCTGGAAACAGAAAGGTTATAAACGTGTTCGAGACCTGGAGGGTTATAATAGGAAGATCAAAACATTCGATCATATTAGACTTGAAAAATATATGCCTCATTCAGAATTCTTTAGATATCTCCAGGTCAGAGCGTTTTACAATAAATTCGCCCCATATCCCCCATTGACATCTTTCGATAAGCTCTGTCTGGCAGAAACAGACACAACGGGACTCATCTCACAATTATATAGAGAAGTAATCGGTTCCGCTGCTCGGGAGCCACAAGTACCCTCCTTCCGATCCCAATGGGAGGCTGATTTAGGTGAGACTCTTGAGGAGGAGGAGTGGAATGTTAGTTATCTAGCAACAGCAAAGAGCTCTATTTGCTCCACTGTCAAGGAGAACGCATATAAAGTCCTCATGAGATGGTATCTCACCCCGCTGAAATTATCTCGGTTTGTGCAGGGTTCCTCCCCGCTGTGCCCAAGACTGTGGAGGAACAGCAGACCTGTTACATATGCTGTGGTCTTGCCCGCGGATCTCCCCACTATGGGAAACCATTATAAATTGGATTCAGAGGATTTTTGACCTCAAAATTCCACCTGACCCATGGCTGTTCCTTTTGAACAGACCATTAACGGGCCTTACCAAAGCAAATAATAAACTAATCGCACATTTTGCAATAGCCACGCGGTGCGAGATTGCAGCATTATGGAAACGCCCTGACATTCCAAATATCCCAAAGATTCGGAACCGAATGTGGTTTATATGCCAGATGGAGAAGTTAACGAGTTTAGTTAACGACACTGGCACCAATTTCCTAAAAGTCTGGACGCCTTGGCTGGCCCAGACAGATATCCCAGGGGTTGAGAAAGAATCAATTTGGCTTTGATAGAAACGAATGCGTTCTCCTTGGGAGGGGCTAACCCTACCAAACTTAGGGGGTCAGAACGCGAACCAGTAGCACCCCAGAGTCGTCCAATCAATACTAAACGGGGCTTGCCGCCCATAAGCGTAGCTCCAGTCCCGACCGTAACATGGCAAAAACAAAGTGAAGCACCACAGATCTTCGTATCATCTCCCTCCCCTCTCCATCCCTCCTCTTCCCCCCCCCCCCTTTTTTTTTTGTGTGTGTGTTGTGTCTTATAATTTATGAATACTATTTACCAACATTGTCCCAACCCTTATTATTTACACCAGTCACAAGATTGTTCAGATAATATACTAACAGGCAGGGAGCCGCCCGACCGATTAGGGCTCGAAAAGTCGGGCGGTCCCACCTAACATGTGTTGTAAGATTAATTATCTCGCAGTCATATTACAAATGATATGCATGTTATGTTGTACTATATCTTTGAAAAAAACTCAATAAAATTTAAGTTATAAAAAAAAAACATAAAATAAACACCTATTCCCTTAGGGAAAATAACTAGACTTCACTCCAACCCTTTCTAGCGGTACAGCCAGCTAATCTGGTTATCCACCCAAAACATGTACTACACATTCAAAGTTCAAATCAAAAAGTCTATCTGTAATTGTAGCTCCAGCAGCAATCAGGAACGCCGGTTCAGGGAACGGGCTGTGTCCAGTCATGGAAATCTTTATCCTGGGTTGGGATCATCCCCGGAGACCCCTTACTTCAAACCTAGGGGGGATTTTTTTTATTTTTGAAGGCAAAAGTCTTTTAAGTTATACCTAAACTTGGTGTTACTCACGTCCAGATACAAACAGGGCTTTTAGAGCATCTGAATAGGTGTAACACCACAGTTACGCATCATTTAAATTATATTTCCCAATGTTCACTCACTCATCTCTCTCAGTTTGAGCTAAAAACCGACTTCAGAGTCTGGATAGGAGTAAGGCTAAGACGTACATAACCACATTATTGGAAGATAATACAATGTTATGCTACAAAACGTGACATTAGGTCTTTTGCTGATGAGGTTTTTCAGAACTTTGTGGGTCTAACTCTTGGCAATTACTGTACGTGGCTTTTCTGTTTTGTACCCATTGAAAATCAGGTGTACATATTGTACGTATTTATGGCAGTATATGAAACTTGCACTTTGTTATAACAGCTGAAGATTAATTATTTTATCCTTATCAGCAAGTTATAGGAAATCAGCAGTTCTTCTGCATTTCCATGTACATACAAGTCAATGCAGAAATACAACTGTTCTAATGGTAAAATGATCTTTACATACAAATGATATGTGTTAAGGGAACTCCATGGGAGGTGCTCAGTTCATAGTAAGATCCTCTATCCTGGATTCACAGAAGAACTAAAGTGCACCTATTAGAGGATTTTTTAATAATAAAAGGAGAAAAAAAAAAAAATAATACATACATACATACATACATACGGTAATACTTAGATTAGGTTGGGTGCAGATTATTGAGTTTATTCAATGAGCTCTGTGTTATTGGCCCCAAAACTCCCATTGATTTGAATTCAATTATAATTATCTGATAAAGCCCTAAGATACAAAGTTGCCAAAACAGAAGACACAACTTCATTATTAAGCTACAATACTGTCATGTTTTACACTTTCTCCTGGGCAGGAAATGGCTTGATGCAACACTTTTGCCCACAGCTGTACTGTATCACAGCTCACTGTCCCCGGTGCCACGGTCCAAGAAGCAAAAGTCCGTGGTGCCAGAGACAGTGTCTGCCATGATCACTCCAAGCTTCCGAATGGGACCCCCAAAAGTATTAATCCTCCGGTGCCGTGATCACCGTGGTTGTGTAACCGGAGACAGTAATGTTAGCTACATCTGTACAATGTGCTATACCCTCTAGAATGAGACATTCAAGGTAACTTACTGTATTTTGTGAGGGGGAAATGGTGAACACACGTCAGCCAAGATGGGGCCGTAGTCATGCGTTGATGGCTGGGTAGCAAGGGGTAAGGGTAAGAGTTGGTTTTAAAAGTGTTCAATATATATTTATGGTTTAATAAAAGCTGTGGCCATTTTACCTCCAGCTCAGTGGTGTGTGGTTGGGTGTGACGGAAAGGGGTGTTAGTGTGGGTGTGACGGAAAGGGGCCCAGGGACCAGTATAATAAAGGTTAAGCCCGGTCCCTTGCCCCTGCCGTCATTCCCTGGGGCTCATCTGGCCACCAGACCCTAGAGATACTTGGTTTTAATGTACTATGTAACCTCTTCATACTCTGTAACTTTGACTCTTATTCCTGTTGTGTATATATAATAAAGCATAAAAATTTGTTTGGTGTAACTATAAAGCAGAGCCGGTCTCTGGACAGGCACAGCTGAGAAACCCCTTGTGCTACTGCAAGGACTGGAGAGGGAGGAGAAGGGAAGGGGATAAAAGGAGATCAGGCCGGGGCCCAAAGACCAGAGCGATGTGGTGCCTCCCCAGCCAGAGTGGCAACAGCCCAGCAGTAGATTCCTGTCGGCCAGGGGAAGCCATTGACTCTGGTAGGTGCTGCTCCCATTGGCCTGTTTGGATTTCCATCCACAGCCCTTTAACTCTCTAAATCTGCCCCCAGCCCTGATTGTCCATGGAGATGAGCCCTAGTTTCCTGATTGGTCCATGAGCAGCATCCACACTTTGATTGGATCACCATATGTAACTATGTAACCAGCCCTCTACCATCATTTCCTATGGTAGTGGGAAATGTATGTAAGGGGAGAGCTTAGCCAAGCGGGAAATGAAAAAGTGCTTTGTGCTATGGGACTGTAGCTGTGCCGGGGAAGCAGAGAACAGGACTTGTAAGTGCTCTGCCGTGAATTGCACCAGAGGGGCAGTCGGGACGGTCCCTACTTCATTGGAGAGGGGAATCAAGACCTGGGTATGCCATAGCTGTGGCGGTCAGCACCTAGCCAGCTAAGATTTCCCCTGTATGCGCCGTTTTTGTGAGTATAGCTCTGATTGTGTGTTTTTGTGTTGTGCTTGCTGGCTCCCGCTGGAATTAAAATTCTTTATTGAACTGAAAAATAACAAACAAACAATTATAAACCCTCTAAAAAGCGCTAATCTACACAATGTGAATAAAAAGTGATTACAAATTAAGGTGAATAGCCCTAAAGTGATCAAAAAATGAAAAAGCAGCCTATGGAACAAAAAATCAACAGGCTATTCCAAACCTGTATGAGCCAAAAAAAAACATACAAATAAATTGTCCCAGGCGCTGTGAATAAAGTCCAATGAACCCCAATACCGTGAGCCAATTGGGCAGTCTTTGGTAAGGCTTCCTATGCCAGATAGATGATCCTGATAGTTTGGTGGACAGGCAGGGATGTTGTCTGATCTGATGTTATGATGTTTCTGTAATCATAGAGAAAAAAGACAGCAGGGCACGCACATGGCGTGGTATGGCTTTTCTCAATCACCCCCCTGCCTAGAACCCTGAAATCCTACTTACAGGATGAGGGCTCTCGAGTACAGTTGAGAGAATCTGTGCCTCACGTCTCCATCCCTCACAGCATCTCACGGATCCACGTGGTCTGGTCTGCAGGGATCCCCTTACTCGGCGTTGATGGTACCAGGAATGGGGTACTCCAACACTCCCACAGATGATAGCATGCGGGGGGGAGGGGGGGTTGGAGACGGGGAAAGATTGTGGAAATAGACTAGTGTGATAACGTACAGGGTATTTATTAACACACACAAACACGATAAAATCACACTTACAATATAAAAGATTGATGAGCTCCGCTCAAAATGCCGTCCGCAGCCTGTGTAGATCCCAATGTTACTCAGGGAACGGTCGCCACGCGCTGTACTCGATTCCGGATCTCGAGTGACGTCAGCAGTGGGGCGGACCGGGACTCTCCTCACACTAGGAACTACAGGTGCCCGGGCAGCTCAATTCACTAGGCTCCTCCTCCCTACGCGTTTCGTGACGTGTTGTCACTTCCTCAGGGGA